>PVIY010044158.1:0-19870 GCA_004026745.1 Myrmecophaga tridactyla
TCTCCAGGCCCTTGGGTTCCAACAACTTTCCCCGGGGTGACTTCTTTCTCCATCTCCAAAGGCCTGGGCTGAGCTGCAAGTGCTGAGATGAGGAATGCCGAGCTGCTTAGGCTGTGCTAGTTGAGTTCTCTCATTTAAGCACCCCCCAATTAAGTCAAATGTCACTCATTGCAGCAGACACGCCTCCTAGCCGACTGCAGACGTAAATCAGCAACAAATGAGGTTCACCATTGGCTTATGTCTGCAGCAACAAGACTAGGTATGCTCACCTGGCCAAGTTGACAACTGAATCTAACTAACACAACAGTGTTGAGCATTTTTTCATGTGCTCATTGGCTATTTGTATATCTTTTTTCAAGCAATGTCTACTCAAATCCTTTGCCTATTGTTCAATCAGGTTGTTGACTATTTTTGTTGTTGGGTTGTAAGAGCTCTTTATATATTCTGGATACTAGATCCTCATCAGATATATGATTTTCAAATATCTTCCTCATTTTGAGGATCATTTTTTTTTCACATTCTTGAGAATGTCTTTAGGTACACAAAAATTTTAAATTTTGATGCAGTTTAATTTATCTATTGTTTTATTTTGTTTGCACTTTCGGTACCACACAAGGCCTTGAAAATTTACCCCTATGTTTTCTTCTAAGAGTTTTATGCATTTAACTCCTATATTTATTTAGATACTTTTAGGGCTAATTTTTATATATGCGAAAGGTAGGGGGTCCAACTTCATTCTTTTGCATGCAGATATCCAGTTTTCCCAGCACCATTTGTTGAAGAGACTATTTTTTCTCCATCGAACGGTCTTGGCATCCTCACTGAAAATCAACTGGCTATATGGAGGTGGAGTTTCCCTATTTTAAATTTCATTGGTCATTTTTAGAAAATGTTGGAAGGAAGGCATTAGGAAACTGGGTCCTTATTCTTGTCTTTATTTGGGCTGGTTTCTGTTGGCATAAGGAAACAAACTGAATTCCATCCAGTCCTAAATCCAGTCAATTTATGGAGTATTTTAAGTAGTCCTTCTAGTTCTAATGGATTTTCTAAGAAGGCCATTGAATCTTCTACTAATAGCAATATTTTGTCTTCTTCATGATGCCTCTTCTTCTGATCAGTGGTTTATACATTGAAGAGATTATGGATAGCTATAACTGGCAGTGCTGGCATTTCCCTCTCATCTCTAGCTTAATGAGGAATGCCTCACGCCTTTCTCCCAAATGCATGTGTGAACTATTTAAGATAAATGTAGTTCTCTTGTTAAGGAAATACTCCTTTATTACCCTTATTTCTAGCTCTTAGAGTTTGTTTTTGAAAAATCAGGAATCGCTGATTAATGTCATCAAATAATAGTTTCATTGTTTATGGAAATGGTAAGGATGTTTTGTATTTTGATTTTTGTTTCTTTCAACTTATCATAGACAAAATGGCTAGAAATTTCTTTTTTTTTCCCATTTTTTTTGGAAGTTCACTTGGGAATGAATAACTAGCCAACAATTTATTATTTTCAAATCAGTGACTAAAGGATGTACTATACATTAAAGAGCATTGGAATATTTAGACGTCCATTTGGGAAAAAATTCTGAGTTTGAATCTTTCTTTGCAACCACATAAAAAGAAAACCTGGATGACTTGAGATTATACCTTAGAAAATCCTTAAAGCTATTTGAAGAAAACATTGGAAAATATTTTTATAATCCTTAATAGGGGGAATTATAAGCAAGTAATAAAACCTAGAAGCCATAAAATAAAATATCTAGAGATTTGGCTACCAAAATATGTAAAACATAAAAAACAAAATTTAAAAAAAGAAAAGACCAAAAAAATAGAAACAAAGTATCCAAAACATCTATAAATGATCCTTTATTTTTATTTTTTATTTTATTTTTTTACATGGGCAGGCACCGGGACTCGAACCGGGGTCTCTGGCATGGCAGGTGAGAATTCTGCCACTGAGTCACCGTTGCACCTCCCTAAAACATCTATAAGAAGAAAGACACCATAAAAAATGTTAGACAATGGAAGACTGGGGGAAATGTGACCAACATATAAAACTGGTGAGGGAAGAATAATCACAATATGTAAAGAAAAGGGGAGGGGGTATAAAAAATGATTACTAACTTTAATAGGCAAATGAAGCTCAACTTCACTCATAATAAAGAGCATGTAAATAAAAGCCACAAGGCAACACTCTCTGTCATCAAAATGTCAAAATTTAAAATTCTCCTGTGTTGGAGAATGGTGAATGGCTAATAGTGTTACAACTTCAGGTCCCTCCATTCCCAAGATACTTTATGGAAACAGTGCCCCTTGCAGCACAGCTCCAACATAGAATACAATGAAACTGGGTGTCCCCTTGGAGTTGGTGGCGAGTGCCTACCCTTTCTGTGGGGTTAGTGAAAGTTTGGGGAAGATATTTTGGCATATCTTGCAAAATATAAAAGGCTCTTTGCCTCCATGACTACGCTTCCATTAATCTAGCCTTTCAGAAATACACAAATATGTAATATGCACCTAAAGATACATGCAGGATATTTATTGAGGCATGTTACATATTAGGGAAAAAAGGAAGCAATTTACATGTCCAACAGTAGGGGATTGTCTGCATAAATGATGGTGGAGCCATTCGTGGAATATTTTACAATACGTAAAATGAATGTAGTAGATTCATGTGTCCTAAAATAGAACACTCTTCAAGATTTGGCATTATGACTGAAATGACATGAATGTGAAAGCAAATCCCAAACGGCATCTATTATTTGATCCCATGTATATATATGTCTAAATATACATTATATATATAATGTGTGTATATATGTGTATATATATATATAATGTATGTATACATGTATATATATATATAAAAGATAAGGAACACAGACAAAGAACCAGAGTCTACCTAGCTGAGAGGGAACTAGGGGAATTGCTGGACAAGAGGAATTAGTGACAGAAGTTTCATGTTTCACTCTGTATACTTTATTACTTTGTGATTCTACCACCACAACAAATTATTGTGTGTATATTTAAATCTGAAGCTCAGAATGTTAGGTAGCCCACTCGTTCCAAGCCACAAGAATCTCTGCAGGTTTGGCTGTCCTTGCTAGCTTCCCACCTGGCTAAACTACGGAAGAATGTCCTACTATCAAATCTTAGATATTTTTGGCATTCCTGAAATGAATCTTTCTTCTGAGCCAGCTCAGCTGTGCAACTATGCCCCCCCATGAATAGTTTTTCTTTTTAAAAAATTGGATCCCAGGCTCTCTCCCAGACCCTCTGACTCAGAATGGGAATTTCCATGCCTGAGGCTAATATCTTGCTCTGGAGGAGAAGTGAGAAGTAAGGACTACCGTTTAAGGTGTACCTGGAGGAGAAAACGTCGCACAGCCAAAGCTGGGAACCCAGGAGCCAGAGAGGCAGCCTTGGTCTGTAAGGGTTCCATTTCACCCTCATGGGAATCTTGAAGGATCAAGACATTCTCCCAGGCTTGGTGATGAAAGAGTTCCTTCTGTAGCCAGGGGAGGCACTCAGGGCTCTACAGAGGGTAGGTTAGGGCTGCAGCCTTGGTTTTTGTTTTCATTAAAATCTTACTTTTTGCTCCTGTTGGGTAAGTGTGTCCTGGAGGTGGGTGAGAAGTTCAACCATTGTGTGGTCTAAACCGGAGAAAGGCGGGAGGGCTGAGTTTCCGTGCATAACCCATCACCTCTTACCCTGGTCTTGCTTAGAATACATAGTGCCAACCCGGGTCCCACCATATATAATATGAGGGCAGAACTGGATTCAAATTTTGCCCCCACTAGCTGTGCAACTACAGGCAAGGTTCTCAACCTCTCTGAGCCTCAACTTCCTGTTCTGCAGAACGAACACGCTGTTGTGTCCCTCATGGAGCTGCAGTGACGATTACCAGAGGTGGGGTATGTCCAAGTCAATCAGTCAAAGCGTAGCTGCAGTTTATTATTATTGTGGCAGTTACTAGCCTGGAAACTCCTTGTGGACAGACACAACCTGTGAATATGGCAATTATTTCTGTTTCCTCCCCCAGAGTCTAACTCCAGCTTGTACTAGCTTAAGCATTTGCTGAACATTCTGGTTCTGATTCTCTGGGGGTTTCATTGCCTTGAAGTATTATAGACGCATCATTGCCTTGAACATTGTAGATGACAGCAATGCGGAATTATCCCTGTCTATGGTCCTGCAACCTCCCCGCCCCGCCCCCTCCCCGCCCCACGGCCTCCTTAGAGGTTCAATTGACTTTCCTTCCTCACTGCGGAAGAAGTCAGTTTTGCCCCAATTTGCACACTGATGTCAATACTCCTGACTATAAATGTGTCTGTTCATTGGATTTCCCTCATTACCAAAGAGTTAAAAAGTTCTTAAGCACTTGTTCATTTTATATCTGATGACCGTCTTGATTTGATCTGTTTTTGAAAATTATCTCTTCGCATCACTATTACTCCCTTACTAGCACAGTGACTTTCTGTAGAAGGCAGAGCCCACACCTGGGTCCCCCCTCTCAGTGCCAGACACCGTCCGACGTAGAGTTAATCAGCAGTGCAGCGGTGGACAGAGAGAAGCTTCCGCAGCCCCAGCAGCCGGGGGTTGGTTCAAGTCCTGCCTGAGTGTGCCAAAGCCGCGGGCGACACCGAGGAAGGCGCTTCCCGCCGGGCTTCAGTCTGCCCGTCTGTGAATTGGGCTCACAACGAGTAGTTGGGCCGCGGGACTGGCCGCCTCGAGCCCATCCCCTCAGCCCTCTCCGTGCTCCCCCCACCCCCGTGCCGGGGCCCCCCTGGGGGCGCGCGGGACGCCGAGGGAGGCCCCTTCCTGGGAGCGCGCCCGGGCTGGCACGTCGACCCCCTCGGCTCACGGGGTCTCTGGGCTCGGCGCCGTTCGCGGGATGGGGAGGGGCCTCCGGAGGGGGCCGGCTCGCTGGAGCCAAAAAGCCCGGAGCCGCCCTGGAATTTTGGCTGGGACTGCGAGCGTTTCCTCCCCGGCCGGCCCGGCGCGATCCCGGGGAGGCTGCCGCGGGCTGACCGAGCGCTGCGCCCGGCTGGCACCATGCGGCCCCTGCTGTGCGCGCTGGCCGGGCTCGCCCTGCTCCGCGCCGCGGGCGCCTTCGCCGGTGAGTGGGGCCCCAGGCGGGAAGCCCGCGGATGGCCCGGCCCGAAGGAGAAAGGGGATGGGGGTGGATGGAGGGAGGGAACGAGCGAGAGAGCAAGAGATGGCAACGGAGCGAGATGGGGAAGGAAAGAGCGGGGGATTGAGGGAGGGAGGGATAGAGCCAGAAAACAGAGAAACGTAGGAAAAGATCGAGAAAGAAAGAGAGAAAAACGGATTCCCAGAGAGGAAGAGAAGAAGCCAGAGCGAAGAGAAAGTGGAGAGGGAATAGAGGGAAAAGGAGCGGCGGAGACAGGCTATAGAGATAAGCATGGTGTGAGCAAGGATAGGAAGAAAAAGGAACTGGACAGAGGAGCAAGAGGGAAAGGGGAACTAAATTGGCAAGACGGAGAGCAAAGATATGTAGGAAAAGAAAGATCTGAGAGATAGAAAGGGAGGGAGTGGGGCAAGTCAGGGCCAAGGCCAGAAGTGCTGAGGGGAGGAGAGTGCCCAGGGCAGGGGAGAGAAAGGTCAGGGGGCAGGAGGTCAGGTCTGCAGGGTAGGGGCAGACCCGAGAGCCTGTGCTGCTGTGCCCAGGCCTGGCTTGACAGGCCATTGTGGGGGAAGCTAAGCTCTGGTGGGGGCCCCAGGTCCCACCCAGCACAAGCATTCAGGGACCAGGCAGGTCCCCCAGGAGGAAGGGCACTGCTTCGCCTGCCAGGTGGCCTGAGGAATGTCTGCAGTCTGGATGACAAGGACAGATGAATTTCCTGAGAGCCTGAGCTGTCTTGGGTGAAGGCGGCAGCGTGGGAAGGAGAAGCCCTTTAGGTGCTTTGCTGCCTGGGTCCCTTTCCTTGCACTGCCTCCGTCACCCCTGAACCACCACCCACGCACACACCTCCAGTGTATTTACAGCACTTTACAGTTTACAAGCCACGTATCTATTCACCCATCATCTCACACAGGGAATGAGCCAGGGAGTGGCTGTTACTCATCAGTTGTCAGGTGAGGAGGCGGCTCAGGTCTTAAGGCAAAAAGGCAGGGCCCTCACCAAGCATCAGGGCCCCAGCCCCCTTCCTTCCTCGGCCAAACCCCACCCCTTACCTCCCACTCCCCCTCACATACACCCTTCTGCCACCCAGCCTTCTGCCTTCAGCCTGGAGCAAGTAGATGTTGGGTCATCCAGGCCGTAGTGCCCTGCCAGACATCTGATCTGCCTTCCATTGGAATCCTACTTTTTGCTTTGGGTGAACGAGGAGGTTGCTGAAAGGCTGCAACGAGGATCATAGCATTTATTTTCTTCTTACAAAAATGGATGCAGTGAGTGAACGACTCAAAGACAATTCCATGCGAGGCACACATTTGGGCTCACTAGGGCTCCAAGGCACCTCAGGTGTCACATGGGCGGTCACCATTGCCCCCTATCCACCCAGCCCCTTATTTTCCAGAGAAGGCAGCTGAGGTCTGGAGATGGAAAAGTCCTTAACTTACTCAAACTTCCACCACTGTTAGGACACAGTGCAAATTGTGTAAGGCAGGTCGGGTTCAAACCCTGTGCCCACCACCTTCTAGTGGTGGAACCTTGGGTGCTATTTGTCCTCTTTGATCTCTGATTTTCTAACCAGTAAGAAAAACACTAACCTCACGAGAGAATGAAATATAAACACAAAGCTTAAAAGTCATCAGTAATTGACAGTAGCTTCAAATGTATATGGTTCTGCCTATGCCCATTCTAAAGATGGTGAAACTGAGGATCCAGCAAGTGGAATTGGCTTGTCACAGAGAGCCCCCAGTGAGCCATGCCAGGGCTGAACCCCTTGCGTCCTTGTTGGAGAAACCCCTGCCACGAAGTCCTAGGACCCTTGTACCATGGGGATTCCTACGCAGGATTACTCAGAGGGCATGTACCTCTTCATCTTGAGACCAGGTCAAAGTGCTCTAGCAGCCATGGGTAGAGGCTAAATCCTGGTTGGAGCTCTCCCTGACTTGCTGGGAGCCCTTTGCTCCTTGGGCCTCAGGCTCCTCATCTAGAAAATGCCTCTATATGGCATGGGCACATGACTTGGCAGTTTCCAGGGCATCTTTAAGTTCAGTACCTCCTTTAGTCAAGTCAGCAGTCACACAAAGTAGGCAGGGCAGGGCAGATCCCATTCACAAGTGAGAAATCGGAATTTGAAGAGGCAGAGATCACATGGCCAGTAAGAAGTGGAAGTGGGGACTGGGGCTCCAAATCCCAACCTGTTATTCTTTCTACAGCACATGGAGAAAGAAAAACCTGGATGGCTTTTGAGACCTCAGCATCCTGGGGGTTTTGGAGTGTTCTAGTACATGATAACCCAGTGGCTTAAAAAACACAGTGTTCCAAGATAGAAGAAATCTGGGTTCCTGCCTGGCCTCAGGGAGCAGAGCTGCTAGTCTACTTCTGAAATAATACCTGAGAGAGAAATAAACACATATGTAACTGAAGGGGGCTCTTTGTTATAGCAGCTTAGCTTGCATCGTAAGTCAAATACTAACTTAAACAGATACCGGATTTACTGGAATGACATTGGTAAGTTATAAGAGTGATCAGCAAGGCTCAAATCCAGCCCTGGAAAACGATCAGAGACCAAGGGAGATAGGAGGTGTCCCTTCCTAAACAAAATTTTCTGAGAATCTTAGGGGGGTTCAGGGAACCCTCGCCTGTTTTAGCCAGAGCAGCTTCACATATTGGAGCTGCTCATGTCCTTGTTTAAAAATAGGGTTCTGCTTAAAAAAAAAAAAAAATTAAAAAGCACTGATGGTTTTGAATGAATCATGAATCTTTATACAAATGAGTGTGCCCAAGTTTAATATATTATATATTATATTATATTGGATGTGGTCCAATATAATTAAACCCCAAGTGACAAGTGTTGCTGGTCCAAGCAGAGTATGTCTTTGATGATTCAGAAGGTACCGCGGCATCTTTAAAGGTCAACACTGAGAAGATATTTCTCATCACCCGGGATGGCAGAAATCATTTGAGAGTGGGAAGGGGGCCATGCTTTCCATGTCAGAGGACAGGGACTCAGTGGCCCTGTCTCTTTAACTGGAGAAGCTGGGCCCAGTGCCTGGGCCTGGGCCCCTGGCCTCCCCAGTCAGGCAGGCTGCTCTCCTCAGCTCACTGACTGCTCCACCCGTGGCTGCCATCCAGAGTGCACATCGGGCCCTGAGTGGGAGCCAGGCCAAAAAGAACAGCCCACCATCCAAGAGGTCCATTTCCCAGCTGGCAGGGGCAGGGAGGGTGGGGGGTAAGGAAGGAAGGGAGCTCAGAACCCAGACTTTGCTTTTCAAGGTTCATCACAGTCATCTTTCAGACTTTCACACTTGTTCTCTTATTTGAGTTTTCCAGCACCCTGTCAAGTGGGCTTTAATACAAGCCCTTTTCTACCCAGGAGGAAACCGAGGCTCTAGGAGCCACGCAGAGGACCTGCTGTGGGTGTGCATGAAATGGAAGTTGCCCTGTTCTTGCGTTGCTGGAGCTCCTGCTCCAGGGAGCAGCCTCTCCTGGACCCACCCCAGTTCTGTCTTTGTAGCTAATTCTTGGGGCCTCTTGGCAGGCTCCAAAATCCAGACTGAACAGCAGAACCGTGGATGAACTACATCCAAGAGGCAGTACTCTGGCCAATCCCCACTCCCACCCACCTGCCCCCCGTTTTACAGAGGAGGCGGCAGAGGCTCAGGGAGGAGGCAGAAGTTTCCCACAGTGGCACAGCACTTAATGGCCAGATGAGGCTGAGAACTGGGTCTCAGTGTCCCCCACTGTCGTGTGCTGATGTAGCCACCATGGCCAGGTCCACAGGGAGGGAAGGAGCGGGCTGGGCAAGGGACTTGGCAGGGCCCTGGCAGCTCTGAGGACACGTCTTCTCTCTCAGATGAGTTTCTTGGGAGGCCCAGATGAGCTCATGGCCAGTTGTGCCGTGGTCCACAGAGCACAGCTCTGTCCAGATGTGAGGGATAAGTGCCTGCGGCCAGCCTCTTCCCTGGAGGGGTTTCCAGGCCAAGCTAGATCTCATCGCTGACACACAGAGAACAGGGTGTTTTCAGCAAATGGAAGGGAGCAGACTCATGTTGTCCGTGACTTACAGAGTTGGCAGAGCCCCACTTGGCTGCTGGCCTCATTGTTTCCTTTTGGCCTAAGCTGGGGGGAGGGGGTGTGGAAAGAGGAATAGTTTAGGGTCTGGGAGAGGGCAGGGAGGCTCGGGGGAGAGACTGGGCCAAGGGCCCCGGGGCAGAACTTGCAGAGAGTGTGTGTGGACGCAGACCCACTATCCAGGACTGCCCTCCCTAAGTGGGGGAACAGCTCTTCCTGCCCTCGGAGTCCTTCCTCTCCAGGCTGAGCACCCCAGGTCTTTGGGCTGATATGGATGAGTTAAGATTTGAAGTCCCAACCTTGTGTATGATGCTCCTTTTGTCTACCGTGTCAACAGACGAGTAGAACATATGGAATAAAAATAAATAAAAGGGGGAACAAATGTTAAAATAAATTTAGTTTGAAATGCTAGTGATCAATGAAAGGGAGGGGTAAGGGGTATCGTATGTATAATTTTTTTTTCTGTTTTCGTTTTATTACTTTTTCTGAATAGATGCAAATGTTCCAAGAAATGATTGTGATAATGAATATGCAATAATGTGATGATACTGTGAATTACTGATTATATATGTAGAACGGAATGATCAAAATAGGAATGTTTGCGTTTGTTTGGTGTTTTTTTTGGTATTTAAATTAAAAAAAAAGATTTGAAATCCCTTTACCATGGCTCCAAATGGGGCATGGCCACCTAGATCGTGGGCTCTCTGACCATCCCCTCCCCTTTCCTGAACATTTTACATCAATGCATGTAATCTGCGACAGCTTCTGTTTTCATTCCTGCAATTCCATCAGACAACTGCATTTTTATAATGGAAAAATTCAAACCATATATATATATATATAAGAGGGGATAGTGGGATGAATCCCCATGCCCCCATCCCCTACCTCACCAATGATCAACGCTTGGCCAATCTCGTTTGCTCGATATTCCCACTCGTGCCTCTTCCCACCTCCTGGGACTCGAATATTTTGAAGTAAATCCAAGATATCACAGAATTTCACCCATAAATATTTCAGTATGGGTCTCTAAAAGATTGTCTTCTAAAAAATAACCATTTTTTAAATAGAGAAGAAAAAAATGACCAAGGTGTTACTGGATAAAGGCCATGGATACTTTTGTCCAGTATGCTCAATACCCAATTCCTGAGACACTGGGGTTTCAAAGAGAGATAGAGTTTATTACTAGGTGCAAAGTAGGAGAGCAGATGGCCTATCGGCCCAAAATCTATCTCCCCAAACTGCAGTTATTCTGATAGTTTTATTGAGAAAAAGATGGACAGGGTTTAGGGGGATAATGAGCACAGTGGCCCCAGATGATGTAATTAGAGGTGATCTGATTATTGAGCAAGCACAGATTGATTACATGCTTAGTCACAGAATGTATGACAGGAAATGGCAGAATGAGGTATAGGTGACGCGTAGGACCGCACATGCCAGGTGGGCCCACTTAGGTTAAAGCCAGTCTCCATCTTCAAGATAATTTTGTACTCAAGGTGGGTGAGTTCCAGGTGGACCCAAGACCCTTCATTAACAAACAGTAAAGGCTGTCTTTAGTGATTACAAGACTGAAGTTGAAAAACTGGATAGCTGAGTACAAATGAAGGTTAATCAGAAGGTTATAACCTCAGGGGCAGAAGATAAGGGGGCTGATGCAATATCAGACATCAAGGCACCTGGAGTACAATTTGGAGATTTTAGGAATTTCCTTCTGTCTACTCCAATATCCCAGAAAGCAAAAAGGAATATCTATATAAAGATTCAGTAATCAAAATCTTCCCTTAAATCTTGATCTCTCCATTAGAAAAGTGCTATTTTAACAATCCCCCCAACCACAGTCAAGAACAATACCATTGCCTTTTTTTAAATTAATTTTTAAATTTTTTTAAAAACGTAACAAGCAAACCATTCTTACCATATGATCATTCCATACTGCATGTATAATCAATAACTCACAATATCATCACATAGTTGTATATTCATCATCATGATCATTTCTTAGAACATTTGCACCAATTCAGAAAAAGAAATAAAAAGAAAACGAAAAAATTCATACATAACCATGCCCTTTACCCCTCCCTTTCATTGATCACTAGCATTTCAATATACTAAATTTATTTTAACATTTGTTCCCCCTATTATTTTTAATCAGTATGTTTTACTCGTCTGTCAAAAAAGTAGATAAAAGGAGCATCAAACACAAGGTTTTCACAATCACACAGTCACATTGTGAAAGCTATATCATTATACAATCATCTTCAAGAAACATGGCTACTGGAACACAGCTCTACATTTTTAGGCAGTTCCCTTCAGCCTCTCCACGACATCTTGACTAACAAGGTGATATCTATTTAATGCGTGAGAATAACCTCCAGGATAACCTCTCGACTCTGTTTGGAATCTCTTAGCCACTGACACTTAATTTTGTCTCATTTCACTCTTCCCCATTTTGGTCGAGAAGATTTCTCAATCTCTTGATGCTGAGTCTCAGCTCATTCCAGAACTTCTGTCCCAAGTTGCCAGGAAGGTCCACACCCTGGAGTCATGTCCCACGTAGAGGTGGGAGGGTGATGAGATTGCTTCTCGTATTGACTGGAGAGAGAGAGGCCACATCTGAGCAAAAAAAGAGGTTCTCTTGGGGGTGACTCTTAGGCCTAATTTTAAGTAGGCTTGACCTATCCTTTGTGGGGTTAAGTTCCATAAGAACAAACCCCAAGATTGGGGGCTCAGCCTATAGCTTTGGTTGTCCCCACTGCTTGTGAGAACATCAAGAATTCAACTTGGGGAAGTTGAATTTTCCCCCTTTCTCACCATTCCCCAAAGGAGACTTTGCAATTAAGCTGTCTGCATAAATTATATTAGGAAATGCAGTAGTCAAAATATAAATTTTGTACCAAATAAACATTTTTTTGCTTTAGTCTCACACATAAGTTAAAATTTTAAAATATTAATTACCATCTATTTTCAGCACCCTGCAGTAATGACATTCCTTTGTTCTTCACAAAAACATTTTTAAAATTTGTACATTAGTCACTATCATTATACACTCTAGGCATTCCTAGATTATGCCATCTCAGTCTTTATTGTCTTTCTTTCTGATTTCATTTCTGTCCTCAGCCCTCCTCCCTCTATCATTCTCACATTCAGCTTCATTCAGTGTTTTAACATAATTGTACTACAGTTAGGTAGTATTGTGCTGTCCCATTTCTGAGTTTTTGTATCCAGTCCTGTTGCACAATCTGTATCCCTCAGCTCCAGTTACCCAATATCTTACCCTATTTCTATCTCCTGATGGTCTCTGTTACCAACGAAATATTCCAAGTTTATTCACTAATGTCAGTTCATATCAGTGAGACCATTCAGTATTTGTCCTTTTGTTTCTGGCTAATCTCACTCAGCATAATGTCCTAAGGTCCATCCGTGTTGTTACATACTTCATAATTTTATTCTGTCTTACAGCTGCATAATATTCCATCGTATGTATATATCACAGTTTAGCCACTCATCTGTTCATGGACATTTTGACTGTTTCCATTTCTTGGCAATTGTAAATAATGCTGCTATAAACATTGGTGTGCAAATGTCCGCTTGTGTCCTTGCCCTCATGTCCTCTGAGTAGATACCTAGCTATGGTATGGCCGGGTCATATGGCAATTCTATCTTTAGCTTTTGGAGGAACCGCCAAACTGCCTTCCACAGCAGTTGTACCATTTGACATTCCCACCAACAGTGGATAAATTTGCCTCTTTCTCCACATCCTCTCCAGCACTTGTCGTTTTCTGTTTTATTGATAATGGCCATTCTGGTGGGTGTGAGATGATAGCTCATTGTGGTTTTGATTTGCATTTCTCTAATAGCCAGGGAAGTTGAGCATTGCTTCATGTGTCTTTTGGCCATTTGTAATTTCCTCTTCTGAGAAGTGTCTGTTGAAGTCTTTTGCCCATTTTGTAATTGGGTTGGCTGTCTTTTTGTTGTTGAGTTGAACAATCTCTATAAATTCTGGAAACTAGACCTTTATCTGATATATCATTTACAAATATTGTCTCCCATTGTGTAGGCTGTCTTTTTACTTTCTTGACGAAGTTCTTTGATGTGCAAAAGTGTTTAATTTTGAGGAGTTCCCATATCTTTCTTTCTTCAATGCTCTTGCTTTGGGTGTAAGGCCTAGGAAACCACCTCTTAGTATAAGATTTATAAGATATTTATTTCCCTACATTTTCTTCTAACAGTTTTATGGCCTTAGATCTAATGTTTAGGTCTTTGATCCATTTTGAGTTAATTTTTGTATAAGGTGTGAGATATGGGTCCTCTTTCATTCCTTTGCGATGGATATCCAGTTCTCTAGGCACCATTTATTAAACAGACTGTTCTGTCCCAGGTGAGTTGGCTTGACTGCCTTATCAAAGATCAATTGTCCATAGATGAGAGGGTCTATATCTGAAAACTCTGTTCGATTCCATTGGTCAGTATATCTATCTTTATGCCAGTACCATGTTGTTTTGACCACTGTGGCTTCATAATATGCCTTAAAGTCAGGTAGCGTGAGACCTCCGACTTCTTTTTTTTTTTCTCAGGATATTTTTAGCTATTCGGGGCACCCTGCCCTTCCAGATAAATTTGGTTATTGGTTTTTCTATTTCTGAAAAGTAAGTTTTGGGATTTTAATTGGTGTTATATTGAATCTGTAAATCAATTTAGGTAGAACTGACATTGAAAAGGAGATTTTAAAAAACCAGTGTCACACAGAAGACCATCCTTAAGAGTGTGTGGTGGGAAAGGAAGCTTTGTGCCCGATCTTGTTTCTTGTCCTTGAATGGAAGAGGCTGAGTCCAGGTGGGGTTGGGATGAGAGCATCTGAGGCCAGGCAGCTCTGCGGCTGATTTCTGGGTGGCCAGGTGGCTACAGTGGGGATGGAGGTCAAGATGTCTAGGGTCCAGCCATCACTAGCTGTGTGGCCCTGGGCAAGTCACCCAACCTCTCAGAGTTACATGTTCATCACCATTAAAATGGGCCACCATCTTCCTCCTCACCTCAAGTCCTGCCCACCTTCTAGGCAACTTGACATGTTTCCCATGGGCAACCCATCCAGTACTGAGACCTAGGAGAGACAAGAATTTTGTTCCGGGAGAGATCTATGGCTTCAACCATGATATTGTCACTGTCTGTAACGCCTTTATTTTGAAAGGCTAAAATTCCTGTATCCCTCACCACTTGTCCCCTGTTATTCCCATGACCTCATTTGGACTTCTGGTGCCTTCCTCCTCTCCCATTCTCCCAATTTATAGGTCCCCTAATTGGCCTCTTTGCCTTCCTTATCCAAACTAGACTGTGGAGCTCAGCCCCTTAATCCCTCGTGGTGGAATTCTCGAATCTTGGTTCTCCTGCTCTTCCAGCACCTGCTTCCTGAGGGAAAACCCCGTTCCACCCCACCCCACCTCCTTAGCTACTCTACACTCAGATGCTGAGCTCCGCTAAGGAAGTTCCTCTGAGGCCAGCTCATGCAGCAATGGCCTCTTGTGCTGCTTCCCCCACTCTCTACTTTTCCTTCTTTTATTTATGCCCCCTCCTCCACTGGGTGCTGATAAATCAGCTCTTCAAAAACCCTCACCATAATTCCCACTTTAATGGCTTTGTTTAGCAAACTACTCTCAAAATTCGTGAAAATTTCACAACTTGATCCCCTTCTTTCTAACTCTATGCTAATTTTTAGCAGATGGTCACCTTATTTTAGAGTGATAAGAAGCCATCGAGTGGGAACTCACTCAACTTTTGAGCCTTCTAACTAGGAATTTATCTGTACTTATTTTTGCTGCCTCTCTTCTCCCTTCCTTCCAGGTGATGCCACCATTTCTGGATTCCATTATCTCACATCTCTATAGGGAGTGCATTCCTTCAGTTCTCCTACCTCTTTCCTGACTGGAAGCATGTTTGTGTTTCTCCAAAGCTTAAAAAAAAACTACAACAATAAACACATTTCTAGACTCTGTGATCTGATCTTTCTTCCTTCATAGCCAAGCTTCAGGAAGTTTTCCAGGATCAATCCTCACTTCTCCTCTTCTCTTCACACTGCAATCTAATTTTCTTTGCCTCCACTGCTCCACTGAAAGTGCAGGGGTGGAATTTAGCAGTGACTTTAGGTTCTTATTTTGCTAGACCTCTCTACTACATTAGGCTATGCTGACCACTTCATCTTTAATAAAGCTCTTCTCTCAATTTCCGTTACCTTCCTTCCAGAATGACTGCATTCTCCAAGGCTCCAGCCGACTCTGAGGCTGGTAGGCATCTCAGAACCACCTACCCTGGAACCTGAGCTCTTAATCAGGCCTGTAAGACTGCTGTGTACTGGTAGGTGGTACTATCTGATGAGGAAGGAGGAAGCACCGTTGGGACGAAATGACAAGTGTTTAAGTTTGCCAATGCTGCTGGAATGCAATATACCAGAAATGGGGGGGGCTTTAACAAAGGGGATTTATTAAGTTACAAGTTTATAGTCCTAAGACCATAAAAATATCCCAACTAAGGCATCCAGAAAAAGATACCTTGACTCAAGAAAGGCCAGTGATGTCCAAACACCTCTGTCAGCTGGGAAGGCATGTGGCTGGCATCTGCTGGTCCTTAGCTTCTGGTTTCAAACAGCTTCCCCAGGGGCATTTTTTCCTGCATCTCCAAACATCTCTGTGTAGGCTCTGAGCTTTTTCCCAAATAGTTCCCTCTTAAAGGACTTCAGTAAGCAGATTAAGACCCACCTTGAATGGGCAGAGAAACATTTCCATGGAAACCACTTAGTCAAAAGGTCCCATCCAATTATGGCACACATCTCCACAGAAACAACTTAAATAAAAAATATTGCACGTGAATTCCTGATATTCTTGCAAGCAGTGGGGACGACCAATTCAATATACTGAGCCCTTGATCTTGCGGTTAACCCCTGTGAAACTTATTCCTGCAAAGGAGAAGCTAAACCTACTTATAATTAGGCCTAAAAGTCACCCCCAGAGAACCTTTTTTGTTGTTCAGATGTGGCCTCTCTCTAAGCCAACTCAGCAGGTGAACTCACAGCCCTCTCAGCTACATGGGACATGACTCCCAGAGGCATAAACTTCCTTGGCAATGTGGGACAGAAACCCCAGGATAAACCAGGACATGGCATCATGGGATTGAGAAAGCCTTCTTGACCAAAACGGGAAGAGAGAAATGAGACACAATAAAGTTTCAGTGGCTTCAGAATTTCAAACTGAATGGAGAGGTTATCCTGGAGGTTATTCTTACACATTGTATAGATATCCTTTTATAGTTTATGGTGTATTTGGAGTGGCTGGAGGAAGTACCTAACTGTAGAGCTGTGTTCCAGTAGCCTTGTTTCTTGAAGATGATTGTATAATGATACGGTTTTTACAACGTGACTGCGTGATTGTGAAAACCTTGTGTCTGATGCTCCTTCTAGCTATGGTATGGACAGATGAGTAAAAAATATGGATAAAAATAAACAAATAATGGGGGGGACAAAGGTTAAAATAAATTGGATGAGTGGAAATACTAGTGGTCAATGAGAGGGTGGGGTGAGGGGTATGGTATGTATGAGTTTTTTCTCTTTTTTCTTTATTTCATTTTCTGGAGTGATGCACATGTTCTAAACAATGATCATGGTGATGAATACACAACTATGTGATGATATTTTGTGTGTGTGTGTGATGATATTGTGAGCTATTGATTGTACAACATGTTTGGAATGTATGTATGAAGATCTGTCAATAAAAATATATTTTTAAATAAGGATAAAAAATAATAGGGGGATAAAGGGTAAAAAAATGGGTAGATTGAAAAATAGGTAGATAGTGGTCAATGAGAGGGAGGAGAAGGGGGTGTGGGTATGTGATTTTTTTTCTTTTTATTTCTTTTTTTGGAGTGATGCAGATGTTCTAAAAAGGATCATGGTGATGAATACACAACTATGTGATGATATTGTGAGCCATTGATTGTACACCATGTACGGACCCTGTGTGTGCGAAGATTTCTCAATAAACACTTTTTTAAAATAAAGATCCTACCCTCAACAGTAGGTTTGTCCCCACAAGACTGGATTTGGAAAAAGAATATGGCTTTTCTGAGGTACATAATAGTTTCCAACCAACACAACACATCAAGAGTTGAATAGGTTGAATCCCAGATCTACCATTTACTAGCTGTGTGACTTTGGACATTTCCCCCCTGGACATTAATTTCCTTATGTGTAAATTGGGGCTGATAATAGATTGTTGTGGAAGTTGAATGAATTAACGCATGCTTAGCACACTACTTGATACATGGTAAGCACTCATCAACTCTCAGCTATTAGTAACTGGTCATCAGTGTTAATGCTATTACCAAAGTATCTCCACTCTTTTTTTTCCCTCTTTCTCTCTACCTATAATTACTGCCTCCATTCAGCCTTCATCACATCTTACCCTGATTATTGGAGTTATCTCCTGTCTTCAAAGACACATCCCTCCAATCCAGTCTCTGTATTTAAAACATTCCTATATGACTCTGTGACTTTTCTGTTAAGGCAAACTCCAAAACAAACATCATAATTGGTTTACTAAGGCCTCTGGGATAAAGTTCAACTCTCTTAGCTTTGTATTTACATGTTCCTTGCTACTTCTCCAGCCTCATCTTCCACCCCACACTGTAATTTCCAGCCCCACCAACCCCCCTGAGGCTTTGTACAATGAGCCATGCAATTTCATGTGTCTCTCTCTTTGCGTGTGCGATTCTCCATGGCTGAGCGCTGATAAGGGCTGATACACACAAATTCCCTCACTGATGCAATTTTCCGTCTCCTCTCTTACCTGGCTCACCCTTACTACTTCATGAGCCAGTTCAGGCATCACTCCTTGAGGAAGCCCCCCTGGGACTCTAGGTGGCCGTGGCCAAAGAGAAAAGTGAGTGATTGGGGCAGTGACCCGCTGGCACTAGGGGTCACCACAAGCATTCCTGTGCCCCTCTTTGTAGCTGTCTCCAGAACCCACCTCATTTGAGCCCACATCTTCCAGGAATCTCTGGTGTTGCAGGAAAGCTGAGGGCCCCACAGTAATAAGATGTGTTTCTCTGCAGCCGATGAACCCTTCAGCACCTCCCGAGGAGACCCAGCCTGGAGCACAGGGTGTGACAGACACATGGCTGTCCAAGGCCGTTTAGATGTCCTGGAGGAGGTAATGAGGTGCCCTGGGGGTGAGGGTGGGAAGTTGGAGGGTGCACACACACCTGCCAGGTGGGTGGCTTTAGGGGGCTCACACCCCGCTTGGCTTTGGAAAGTCAGGAAATCCAAGCCAATCCTGCCCCGGCCACCGTGTGAGACACCTCCTCGCCCCACCTGGGCTGTGAGGCTGACCAGCCCCCAGCTGACCCAGCTTCCCCTGGGGCTTTGTTTACAACCAGCCAGAGAGCTCTGGACGGGAAGGTGAAGATGGAGTGGCTGCTTTAGACAGCCATGGTTCTTAACCCGGGGTCCCTAATTCATGTGGGGGAAATTTGCATCTTTATTTTCATAAAATACAGCCTACCAACGGGGCCCTAGGCACAAGAAATGTTGAGAAACCTGAATAGAGGGAATTTCAAAATCTCAACCAGCCATTTAGCAGAGATGCCACCAGGGGGCGAGAAAGCAAAAGGAATGTGAGCTCGAGGCGCCAAGGTCCTGAAAGGGAAAAAGGTATCCCAGAGACCCAGGCCAAACCTGGCACGGTAGATACGGGAGGCCAGAGCAGGCGCAGCTTTAGTGATTGAGCCCCTAGGATGTTGTCATCTGGGGAAACTGAGGCACAGGTAGAGCAGAGCCTGGACGAGCAGGATCACCTGGCACCCAGGCTTCCCCCCCTCCCCCCGTCCCCGGCCCCTTGTTGGGATGTGGCTGGCTAAGTGGAAGTGAGAGCTCGGTCCTGCCCCAAGGTCCTGGGTTAACTTGCCACCGCTCTTGTCCCCCCCACCCCCACCTTGGTCTGCCAGATGGTGGAGAAGACCGTGGAGCACCTGGAGGCAGAGGTGAAGGGCCTGCTGGGCCTGCTGGAGGAACTGGCCTGGAACCTGCCGGCCAGACCCCTGAGCCCAGCCCCTGACCTCCTTGGAGACGGTGAGGCCGGGCAGTGGGACAGAAGCTGGGGGCACATGCAGCCCAGCTGTCAGGTCGGGGCTCCCGGAAGAGCTGGCCCCTGACCTTCGACTTCTGCTGTCAGGACACCCCTGACCTAGAAAAGCTGCCTCCCTCACTGGCCATGTTCATGCCTCAAGGCTCCTGGGCTTCTCTCACCTCCCTTCCAGTAGCCACAAAACCTTCTCGGGGAAAACAGACATTCCCACTGTTAGAATGGGCAGTTTGCCACCCTGCCCCCCTCCTTGAGTTCCTGGGGGCTGGGGGGGAGGGAAGGGACCCGCAGCACGGGGGCCCTTCAGCACCCACTTTGTTCACCCCGAGCCGCCCCCCTCCACCCCAGATCCCTTCTGAACACAGGAGCTGGCGGAGCTTGCTGGACGTCCCGCCGAGCGCAGAGCCGCGTCTTCTCGCCTTCCTCCCCCAGCTTCGTGGGGAATGAAGCCCACTCCTCCAATGCCCTCTGCATCTGCTCACGCAGCGACCCCTATGCCACAGCCGCTCCCCCTACTCGGGATCCCCGAGGTCCACACACACCCCGC
>PVIY010044159.1:0-19881 GCA_004026745.1 Myrmecophaga tridactyla
GAGAAAAAAAAAAAACTGGCCCACATCACATGCCCCGAGTGGGGAGCGATAAACCCCACGCAGGCTGGGTTTGGGGGTGGGTGCGCTGGGGCCTCTCACCTGACTTCCTCCTCCGCTGGCACACTCGGAGAGCGCAAACACCTCAGTCACCCCTTCCCCCCCCCAAAAAAAATAACCCGTAAAACAACGAACAAGAGGAAGGCGCAGGCGGCAGAAGGAGGGGTGCACGAGGTGGGGGCTCCGAAGAGGTGAGGGGGGCAGGGCTGGCAGGCGTCGAGACCCGCGCCGCGCACCCCCAAGCTTATCCTCAAGCGCCAACACTTACCCCTCGCGGCCGAGAGTCTGGTCTTCAGCGCCAACTCTACGGCGCGCCCCCTCGCCCGCCCTCATCCCTCCGGCCTGCCGACCCCCACACCCCGGCCAGTGTGCTGGGAGGAACCCCCGGGAGCAAGCCCGGAGTGGCTTGCGGCACTCGGGTTCGGCTCGGCTCGGGCTCCAGTGCGCCTGGAGCCGCCGGCGGCCGCCGAAGCTCCACCGCCAGGGGGAGAAGCTCGGGCAGGCGCTGGGGAGGCGGGCCGGGTCCTCGCTGCCCCGCGGGCCAGCCCGCGCGGCACACGCTCGGTAGCGGCAGCGGCGCGGGGCTGGGCGAGCCCCCGGGCGTAGCGTGCCGGGTCCGAGGCTCCGCGCCTGATTGCGCGCTCCGGTTGGGTGCGGGCTCCCGCGGGGGGCGCCCGGGCAGCTCCGGTGCGCCTCCGGACTGCAGGCGCGGCGACCGCCGAGCCGAGAGCGGCTCCCACTGGCCCCTTCCCCCTCCCGCCCCCGCCGCCACCTCACCCCTCCCCTCCGTTAACATCTCCTCCCCCCCTCCCTCCCGCCTTCCTTCTCTCGGCCCCGCGCGCTCGCTCACTAGCTAGCTCTTCGCCTCGCTCTCCCCTTTAAACGCCCACTTCGGATGGGGAAAGAAGACAACTTGAAGTCAAGTTGCAATTAACTTCCGCGGCAGCCGCAGCTCCGGCGGCCGCGGCAGAAGAAGCAGAAGCTGCCGCCTCGGGAGTCCGACGCCGGCGCGCCCGCCCGGGGGAGCCGTTCCGGGTCTCCGGCCCGCACTCGACAGCCACCGCCGCCCCCTACCCATGCCTGAGTGAGTTCTGCTCCTTCGCCTCCTTCCCTCCCACCCCCACCCCCACCCCCAACGCCACTCTTGCTCTTTTATCCCTCTCTCTCTCTCTTTTTTCCGGAATCGATCCAAACTTATCTGTAGCACCCACCCACGTCGCCCCTTGTTGAGGCGGCGCGGCTCCACTCTCGTGGGCGCCCGGCGGCAGGAGTCTCCCCAGGCCGGTCTCTTTCGCGCAGCCGTAGCCCGAAGGTGTGGGCCGGTCGAGCGAGGGAGAGCAGCCGGGCTGGGGGACTTGAAGATGCCGTTCGTTCTCTGTCAGGGTGTGGACACGCTAGCACACCTGCCCGACAGACCCGGCCTGAACAACCCCTTTCTGAGCATCGGTCTGGCCCCTCTGGAAAAGAGAAGGGGGGTCGAAAAGACCGAAGAAAGCAAACGGGGAAAGGGGGAGATTCTCTGTGCGCCCCGGGAGCTGGCCAGGCAGAAGGGTGCCTGGCGGGGTGGGCGGTGGGAGTGGAAACGTTTCCCCGCCGGATGGCAGGTCCGCCGAGCATCTTTTTCGGGTCCATCGCCACCTTCTTCGGCCCCCCGCAGGCGCAGCTGGTTGTGAGTGGCGGCGGACAGGGGCCTGGGAAGTTTGTGGCAACTTCTCCATCCCGGGAGCCACTCCGGCGCCGGGGCGCTCAAGTTGGAGCCGGGAGTTTGCGAGCCGCGGCACGCCGCTTTCAAGCCTTGCCGACGGTAGCGGCGTCGCTCCTGGAGGGGCTACCGGCCTGTGTGTGTGGGTTCGGAGTTGGGCTGGAGACAGGAGAAGATGCCACACTCCTAACAGGGACCGGGACATTTTGGGTGCGGTCTCGAGGTCCGCACGGTGTACCCCTCTTGCGGTCGGGACTCGAGCGCGGCGGTCTTCTCTTAGCGCTCTCTTCCCGACGCTTCCGGGGCGGCGGAGCGTGGGTTTGGGAGACCACAAAGAGAGGGACGAAGCAGGCAGGTGGCAGGTCTGGAGAAAGACACGCGCGTCCCGGGGAAATGCATTGAGCTGGACCTTTTTGGGGAAGGCCCTGGTAGACTAAGAGGGAAGACGGTGGCAGTTTTGGCCACAGCTTCCATCAGGGCGTTGCAAATTTCACTTACAAGTGTCAACTACAGGGTCACCTCTCAAAGTGCCCAGGTTGGCAACTTTGACCTCTGCGCCCTTCCTCGGCCGACTTTCTCAGCGGCTTTCCGGATGTCCAGACAAATGTTCTAAGATTTGGACTCCACATGGTTGTAAAAAGAGAGGGAGAAACAGAAAGACTCCCTCTCACCGGGAGACAGCCTTTCTCCCCGGACAGGATGGGGTTCTATGCCGGCGTCCTTGGAGGCCAAGGGGCCTGACTTTCTCACAGGAAGGGGGGTAAGAATGAGAAAAATCGCGACCGCTCAGTGTCAGGTTTTGTCCTAAGCAGTTCCTGAAATCTACAGTGTTTGTGAGTCTGATGAAGTAACTCATAACGTGTTGAAACTTTATTGAAATGTTTACCCTCTCTATAAAGTGAATTTTTCTGAGATATCAGGAATGTGGAATTTTTTCTGTACAGTCAAAAGTATCTGCAAAAACAAAACAAACAAACAAAACCATTCTTTAATATGGGGGCGAAAGCCAAGGTTGAGATATTTGCTCTAAAAACCTTTCATCTGTTGTATGGTACCAGTGCTATGATTTAGCAAAGTAGTCCTTTTTGCCTATTGCATATTATTTTAGAACAGTAGTACATTCATATACTGGCTGCTCCAGTCTGCTGGCAAACATTAGCATTCAAGCTTACATTTTTGACAAATGTGCAGACAGGAATAGCATGAATAGGCATCTTAAATATTAACAACCTAAGCATCTGTTGTGAAACAAATTTAATATATTTACTGTGTTTTTCTCACATTGTTAGAAAAGGTTATAATAAGTGCATAATTTCAACTTTAGTTAGTTGAAGTAACTGGCTATATCTTTTACTATCTCTCCAAGTGCTCAACACAATCACCAGACATAAATACATTCACTTGGTTAGGTACATTATTAAATATACTTTAAACAATGCACATACCATATAAAACAACAGTAGCAGGGATATGTATTCTATTTGTGCACATTTTAAATGATTATGCATTTTATAAGTATAACAAACATGTTTATTCTTCATCTCCATTTGACACTTATTACTTCATATTTTTTCTAATGGAAGCAATATTAAATGTAGAGTTATCTAGTCATATGTAATACATAATAAGCAGCTATAAAATACAAAGCATTGTTAAATTTGAATGTGGATAGATGTAACAAAATTATACAAGAGAAATAAAATCACTATTCAATTTTGTATTCCCCTCTGAATAATGAATATAAATGATGGATGAAAAAGGAACAAATAGGGATTTCCCTCCTAAAGTACTAGTGCCTGAAAATGTGGGGGAGGGAAGGAGGTGAGGGAAGAAAAGAGATAAAGAAAACCTAAAGAACTTCCAAAAGTCTGAATAGTTATTTCCAGAATCAATGCATTCCTCATTTTCCCACTAGCTGAAATATGTAATAAATAATAGTTCTTTGTATGTAAAAGTATTCAAAAGGAATGCCTTTTGTTCAGTTGTTTTAATAAATTAATATATTCTTTGGTTGATAATTTACAAAAGTAGCTCTTTTGTCTCCTGGCATCTGAAACAAGAGCAACAACAAAATGAGTATTGGGTTATTTCTGCAAAATTGTCTGTTGCCAGCTATATGAACTTGTGATGTGATATGCTGAGTGATAGTTAAGAAAGACTACATTAAATTAGCAAAGACCAAAATATCTGGAGGAGATGTTTAGTTATTTTTTCATGTGACAGGTTGTGGATTGTAAATTAGGCCTAAAAGGTCAGGTGACAGGCACCTGTTTCTCATTATTGTAAAAATCTTTTGGTTACAAACACTATTAAGCTAAACACAACATGGATATACAGCAGGGGCATTATAAAGCACTCTAATGGTTTATCATCTGCTCTGTAAATTTCCAAAAGAGCCATCATAGATAGATATGCCCTTTACACAAACAAATTATTTCTTCCATACATGTTGTCTTGGATGATTGTAATTTATATTATATTAGTACTTGGAATTGATGAAGTATATAAAATAAATGCATATGACTGAATCAATCTTCAGACTGTCTACACATGTGCAGTCAAATCCAAAATCTTCTTTTTAAAACCCCCTCTTTTTTTTTACTTACCATCCATTAATTATCAGTTTTTTGCTCACGTTTAAATAGAAACTTCTCCAAATTGTCTTTCATATCTTTTAGATAAAATGAGTTACCCTTTACAATGATGCAGTGAAATATTTTGCTTGGTACTTTTATGTAAGGAGAAAATTAGTTGCTATGTGCTGCCATAGCTTTGTTGCTTATATAAAATGGAAAGAACACCACATTTTGCATGAGTGCTCTTAGGAAGGATATCATCAGTTGATCTTCAAACTTGCCATTTCTTTCAGGAGAGTTCAGTAATATTTCTATTGGAATTAAGAAGTGTGATATGAGTTTTATGAACAGTTTACTTTTAGATATTCCAGGGAGCAGGATAAGCATATGTATCAGACTGAAATGGCAAAAGGTTGCAAAATATTAAAGGTGCCAGTGTGCTTTTAATTAGCACAGGAGGATTTTGAATAAATTAGATAACTCAGATCATTAAATTCTCTGTTATTTAAATATGTTCTTTGTCTTTTTGGTTTTGTATAGTTTATGCTTATTATATTAAGTATTCATTTTTTGCTTTTGTGATCAAATTACAGAGCAGTCATTACTCCTGCTTTTCAAATTGATTTGGGTTTCAAACTCCAAACTCAAGGATGATTTTTATAAATTGGTTTACATTTTGACAGAACAGAGTTCTGTAATTAATAGATCAGGCTCGAAAAATCATCCACAGTAGGGTATATTTTCTGGTAAAATGAAAGTTATGTTTCAGCATGATGAGCATCAGGCTTCAGTAATCTGTTCCTCTTGTGGAATGAACACTTCCTACTTTGAGCTAGCAGGCACCTACTGTTTATTTACGCTGCATTAAACTGACAGCTCAGCAATCAGAGGAGAAATATTACTTACCTTCCTGAAGTAAATACCAGTTTATAGGTTAGTACACGTATTTATATTCCTGTCACCACTAAATAACGGCTCTGTCTCCATTTTAATATCTACCTGTGCTATAATCTAGGGCTTCAGACTCTTCCTGGTTGGGGGTAAGGGTCGGGTGGAGTTTTTCTTATCATTTCCCAGTGGCAAAGCTTTAAAGAAAATCAATTTCATCTTCTCCTTTCTGTCCTATGAGAACCAGTTGAAAGAAATGTTATGCGCTTTTACGTTGCATAACATCAAACCCCCCCAAAGAATCGACATGCCACTTAAAATAGTCATCTTGGAGTAACCTCGGGACAAATACGTTCAAACATATTCAAGTGTGTCTCTGCTAAATGAACTTTCTACAAAGTTCCAAATAGAATACTTAAACTATTTGATTCCTTGGATAATAACTTTGATAGAGCATCTTCTCTTCCAAGTCACAAATGGAATGTTTCAGTTTATAATGGTGCTCTGCAAATATGAGTACAAAGTGGGGCTCATTGATTGATTGATTGATACTGTTAGCTTTTCCCTGAAAATATTCTTGCAGACTTGATTGTTCTTCTTGTTAATCTGCCAACCGTAAAATAAGGGAGATTTCTACATGCTTAGAATATTAAATATATATTTTTTTGTTTTTAAATTAAAAGCCCCATCTCTTTTTCTTTTAATATCAAATTTCTGTTAAAGTTGAATTTCAAAGCTCATCCTTAACTTTGAGAAAATGCTTATTTTCACTTAAATTCTGTAAGTAGCTCATACGCTCATCATCTACACGTAGTTGTCAGTCTCGAATCACATCTTCCATTGACATCATAGCGGAATGTAGTCTTAATACAGCATATAAATTAGATCTGTTACACAGGGTTCTTCTTTTTCACTATACCAAAGAAAAAGTGTCTCCTATGGTAATTTATATATTGTTCCTAAGTGCTGTTCTCAATGGTAAGTGTATTGAAACTTGATGTCTTCATAGAGTGTGATCAACACATTAACACACATTATTTAGTACTTTTGAACTTATGCCAACTGTACCTTTTGCTATTTATTTTTTTAAGTCTTTTTTAAGATCAGATATTTCATTTCAGAGTAAATAGATACAGATTGTGTGTATATATATTCAGGGTGAGATTTAGTAGTGTAGCATTTCTCCAGCATATTAGCCTATTTTTATTCTTTCAAGTTATTTTGTATCACTTCCACAGTTTTTGCTATCTGAAGGTTCATAACAGAAATTCTAATCACCTCTTTCGATGGACTTTCAAGGATGTAACTCAGCTTATGCGGTGATCTAGTTTAGTTCTAAGAGATGAAAAATTAGTTAACTGATACCCCAGCGTGTTTTTTTTTTGTCCCCAGTTACTGCTGAAATTTGTCTAGTACAGATAGTGAAATTTTGGTAAAGATCTCTTCTTGTAATCAAAAATTAAGTGTTGGTTCAGTTTCCAGTGGAGGAAGGTCTTGCCAGATAATACATTTAACTGTGAACGATTTCATTACATTCATCAATTACTTTAGAGCCCACTTACTTGTACCTAGGGGTACTGTCCCCTAGATGAGGCTGAAATGCTTGCAGAGGAAGCAGATGTCAGGCAGCACTGGGTTGTGCCTTGACTGGAATGTCTGTGGACCTGCCCTGGTCCCCCTCCTCTACACCTCTCCCCTCCAGGTGTGCAGGAAGTAGAGGGCGTTATACCGGGTGAAGTGGGTGGACTCTACCCAGAGCTATGACCTGATTTGTGACGCACCCTCACAACTGCAGAAATGGTCCAGCTGCTTCGCAGGCAACTGGTAACCACTTCATTTGGGGGATGCTTCTGCTTTGTTAACAGTGCCAGAGAGAAGTTCGTTATTGTCACCTCATCAAAGACTTCTTTTTGAGAGCTCTGCTTAGGGCTAGATTCAGGGAGCAGCCTCTGATATTTGGAGGGTAAGTGCCAGAAAAGTTCCTACTATCAATTCCATGTGGAGAACCAGGGTTCAGCCACAATGCAAGAAAGGCATTTGGTGGTCGGGGGAGGTCTCTGTTTTGGGATTTGCTTTTTCTCCTCTGTAGATGATTTGGGACCAGATGCCAAGGAAAATTCTTCAGTGGGCATTCTTTTTAGGGGGTGGTGGTGGTGAGTATGGTAGCCAGCTCTCAGGAGAAATTATTAGATCTTCTTTCCTTGAGATATTTAAAGAAAAAAGTAGTCAGTAATCTGTGTGAAGGGGAATTTTTTTAGATACATTTTTCCTGGAAGCAAGGCATACAGTGAAGTTGATTGCTAAAGGTTCCTTTCTAAGTCTTGCTCAATGGTTTCTGATATGCCGTTAAGAGCATGTAAACGACAATTTGGCCTTTTAATGTTTATAATGTTAAGGTAAAAGAGGTTTTATGCTATAAATATTTTATTATAATAATTACAATAAATTAAATAGAACCTAGTGTATTTTTGAAATGGAGATAGTCTTGAATATAGCATATCCATAATTAGCTGTTTGATGTTGAATGCAGTTGAGTTTTCCTGTTGCAGTGAACCAGACAATGGAAATCATTTGGGATTAACAAACGGGGCTATGTGATTCTTGATGTAGCAAACCTTTCTCTTCCCCAGAAAGTAGTTTATCAGTGAGTGAAGTACTACATTAGAATGCTTACAGTTTCAAATGTTAAAAGGAATCTGCAGAATTGGTTAAATAATCCAAGTGTTTCCCATTGTATTTTCATCAACTGAAATGCATATTTAGATGCCCTGTTTAGTGTTAGATTTCTCCTGACTGTGGGAGGAAAGAACCATATTTTAATAACTATGCTTTTAAAAGTAAAAAAAAATAATAATTCCTAGAAGTGGGCTACCTTTTGGATGGTTTAAGAGGACTCAAAAGCAATTTAGAACATTATCTTTAAAGTTTAAAAATGACAAGTCTTAGTTTGTATGGCGTCATTGTATTTTAATAATACTGTATGCTTATTAGTGTTATTAGAGCAGTAGACAGCTAATTACAGCCTTTTCTGAGACATGTTAACTGTATATTAACAATCTTATAAAAAAAGAATGATGAATACTCTTACATACAAGCTGCTGCTTGCTTGACTTAAAAAAATTTCTTTTAGAATGTATGGAGTCAGATTTTTGTTCCATTATTATCAAAGGTTTTCTACTAAAACAGCTTAATTTTTAAAACTTTTCAGTAAGATGTAAAATTCTCTTCCAGGTTTTGTTCTGCGTTTTTCCCCCCCTTCTTTGTAATTAGTTAGTATTGGCTTGATAGCTTTTAACAATATCATTAGAAATTGTTGTCCCTCAGCGGTTTTTGCTTTCCCACATATTTTGAGTCACCTACATTTTCTTGTTTTCTGATGACCTTGACCATCCTACATCATAGAAATCTCATTGGGGAGAGTTAGCATCTCAGTACTTTTTTGTAGTACCATTTGTCAGTGTTTCTTTAGCCAAGTTATGTTTCTTTACAGTTCTGTATACTCTAATATGTAAGATACATTTGAGCAGTTGCTTATAGCGGTCGTTCTAAGACTAATTCATTGTCCAAATCACAAACCACAGGTTTTGCTTCTGGCTTGGCAAAACAATGGGTGACTGAACCTAGAGGTTTAAAACTGGACTTACCCTTAGACAATTCTGTCAAATTTGGGAACTACTTGAATTCCCTTGATTCCCTTGGATATGTAGGTCCCGTAATCTTGTGGCCTGGCACTTAAAAATGCTCTAGTATGCCTGGTGCTTTACGAAGTTTGTTAGATGGTGCTTGTTACTTATTTCAACTAATTATTAAACTACAATACAAGAACTTAAGTGTAAGGTGCATATCTGTGATATATAAAATAGGAGAACCTTCACGGTTAACATTCTGTACCTTGCCTGTATTAAGCACTCAAAGAATTGCTAAATTAATAATAAAATAATATGTTTGGCTTGTGTTGATAAAGATTAGGGAAACAGAGTCTCTTCTTTTACTGGATTATCTGAACACAATCTATAAATACTCTAGTTTTCTGGATAATTGAATGCTTTTTCTTCTTTAATTATGTGTTCTGACATTTTTTTGATAGTAGTCCTGGAGCTGTCTGTTTTATTCTCATTGTTTGACCTCTGGAATTAGATGGAGTGTCTCTGTTCAGGTTCATGATCCTGGGATGTTTGGTTGTGGTAACAAACTGTACTGGAGTCAACACACAGCATTCCCTTGAAGAAGTCCTTGCAGTTAGGTCATGGTTGTCCTGACATTCCAGAACCAAGAATATTATGGACTAATGCCCATGTCTGATTGGTCTCCATTTGTTTTTTCCTGGAATAGTGATTTTTTTTCTCCAGTAGCCCATTGAATAAATATTGGCTGTGGTTATTGGATGAAAAGACACTTTTTGTCATAGCCAGATCATTTTATAATGAAAAAAAATGCTCCAAGATTTAGTGTATTTATATTAGTGAGGATTTTACACCCTTCCTTAACATTAATACTAGAGTTGTGAACGGGTTGTGTTACCTGCCTCTGAGATATTCTGAAAAGTTCTGGGCATTCTATGAAAGTTATCCAAAAAAGACACTTCCCTTTAAGATGTCCTTTCGATTTAGTTGACGCAAGGGAAAGTATCCCTTAGGCAGTCCACTGCTGTGTGACCTATTGCATTATCATGTACATTCTGTCTCTTTAAACAACAGTCTCCTCTATTTGCCCTATTAATTGTTGATATGTTGCCATCCATGAGACAAAAATTAGAGCTGTAATTAAATAATCATGTGATGCTCCTTAGTGCCAGTGAGAGCAAACTCATTTTTCCAAGCCCTGATGGTCACTGATTATTGTATTACTACTGGCTTGCTTTATTTTCTTTTTAATGATTCTCTATCTATAGATTACCTAACTGCTGCCCTTCTTTTCAAAATTGAAGAAAGTAGAGAACATTCAGCCAGTCAATTGGATCAAAGTCCTCAGGGATGCAAGGTAGACATACCTCTTGTTTTTGGTCACCTGGCAGGTTCTTTGGGGAGGCTACATCAGCAGTGTGGTTGCCTGCCATTTAATTTACACTGGTGTTTTGGCTGGAATGAAGGCATATGGGGAATGCCAGGAGAATTACAAAGGGAGCCGGGTATTAAAATTCAGAAATGATTAAAATTGAAATAAAAGGATGCTGTTTCTTTGCCAGTACTCTGGCAGTCATAATGACACATAGAGATTAGTTTCCACCTTCATCTTTTCCTTCTTTCTCATTTCCTCTTGTTTATTGTTGACACATTTTCCTTATGTCTGCCTCCAGTGTCTGTGTCTTTTTGCACCATTGTGCATTTCTACTTCCCCCTCTTTCCTTAAGCATGGAGAAGCCTACTTAACCTTATTATAACAATAACAGAATAGGTTATTAATATTTAATATGCACATATTAAAATTTCTCTCCCTTAAACATAGGTCAGTTCTATTATTATAAACTGACATGTAATTTTTCATTTAAAATATTCTTATTCTGCCCCTTGCTGTTTCTGAAATGTCGTCTACTTTAGTAGTGATTTAATACATGATGTTTAGAAAACTGTGGTCGGCTAGTGAGAAAAGAACTTACCAGTCATGGATAATCAATTATGCATGAATTCAAATGTAACAGATGGAATCTGGTGAGTTAAAGTTCCTCATTGCCTTGGTGGTTTTTATTTTGTTTGTTTGTTTGTTTGACACCTGTCTCTTATATATAGATAAACATCTAATGTAGCATGCAAGAAATTTCTTTATGTCTTTATTTTCTTGTTAAAGTCAACTTGTTTTTTTTTAGAGTTAAATTTAGGGGCAGAGAATCTTCATGGGGTCTTAGAGATTATCAGATTTTACTCTGTCATTTTATAGTTGCGGAACCTGATCCCGCTTGTCTGATGAAGGGTCACTCAGCTAACTAGTAGAGAAAGAAGCAAGACAAATCTAGTGCCCTATCTTTTCTTCACTACGCTTCCTATGTCATTTATCCTTTCTTATTTGGGAGTTGCTTAATAATAGGGGTGTTAAACTAATACTGCATCTTAAAGGATTTCTCACAAAAAACATGGTAGACTAGTTTTTAATTGTGTAATGCTCTCATGTAAAGCTGCAAATATTATTATGCTTTATGTATTTTATTTATTTATATGATATATATATTTATTCATACTCTTGGATGTTGGCCAAACAATTGGGTTTCTCAAATCTATTGAGAATGTCAGAAGATTTGCTTTATATTCCAAACCACAGCATATTCTAGCTGGGAAGATGCCTTTACCCTTGTTTGCGGTGTTGCGAATTTTTAATGACAAGACCCCTTTGTGCAAGAAGAATTAAAAAGTTGTTTTTGAGAGCCTTGCTACTGCCAAAGACAGCTAGAAAGTTTAATTTTAATTAAATATAATGTGAATATTTAGTGTTTTTTCAGTTGTAGAAGCCCTAAAAGAACAGTGAGTATTGTCTGTCTTTAAATCAGTAGTCTCAAAACACTTACAAGCTGGTTCCCATCAAAAATTTTCATAAATATGCTGTTTGTTTCTCTCTCAAGTATATTTATATATATATATATTGAAAATAGTTTTTACAGCATAAATAAAAATAAATGATTAAAAAATAGCCTCCAGGCTTACTAGTTCTTTTTTTAAAGTTATACTGTAGCATTATTTATCAACTTTTTGCTTCATATCAGCTGAAAATTTGCATGTATATTTATAGTCTATTATCTAATAAATTAAATTGCACAGTAAACACATAATAAAGAAATAGGCACCTGCAACATAAGTAACGAGGTTTGCTTTAGCTATGCTATATTGTGAAACTATTTTTAAGTATTTTATTTAATGCTGTATAAATACACACATAAAAACTGTGTATTTAAAATGTTTAATTTGGTTTCACTATGTATTCACATTCCTTAGTCATGCATCAGAAAAAATATATATACATATTTGTAGGTACAAACTTCAATAATATATCATTTAGACATGAGTATCTAAAATACTAGAAACTCCATTAATATTAAAGTGCCTAAAATAAAATCACTAAGAATAAGTGATATATAACAGCATATAGGAATATTTTATAGAAAAGTTATCACAAATTATTACATATATAAGTAAATAATCCTTGCTACCCTCACAAAAAAAAAAGTGACCAAATTACAATTGAAAGCCTTTTGGTTTTTTTTTTTAACAGAATATTTCTTTTCCTTTATTTTTAAAAAATAGAATCTAAAGTCCCTATCTATAGACATTGTTTAAGTCATTATATAGATTACATTTATACAGTTATCACACATCTTTGGCACTGCTACATGTAAGTATGTGATACTCTGAGCATTGTTTAATTGTGAGGGCCTGCTATTTCTTGAGTATATTAAATTTTTACTGTTTTGAAAAACATCCAAAAAGAATATTTGGGCTCAAAGTACTCTTGTTTGTTTTTGTCTATGCTTTTCTCTTTTTTTGCTAAGATCTTGTAGGGAAATAAACCTGAAAAGAGAACCATTTTCTTGCATCTGAAGGCCCTCAAATTAACTACTTTGGGTGGGATGGTGGTCTCTAATTACCAATTCATGTTAATTATCCTCTGGTCAGGTATTCATCATATGAATGAATTATCCAACATAGATAGACTGGACTGTGGCTATTAGCAGGTAAGGACAAAGCAATGGAAGGCTGGGGGATGGGGAGGGGAAGGGTGGGTCTTCAATGTGTTGTAGCTCATTGTTTCTCTGAAGCTTGGTTTGACACTTTAATGATAACATATATCTACCCATCTTAGAAATTGATGAAAGAGTGCTGTGTTTTAGTTTGGAATTAAGCTTCTTATTTGGTTCCATAATTTTCAACCATTACAATAATATTTAATCTTTGCTCAAACGTAATACATTTGTTTCTTCTGGTGGCTTTCCTTCCCCGTGGACAACCTCTGATCCAGAGTTCCTGGGAGTCATGGACATGGAATACAATATCAGATATTGCCTTTGGCTGATGCTCCCCACTAAATAACCTGCCCTAGGATTCAGGCCCATTGTAACCTCAAATGGTTTGCCTTCTACCTTTCATTAAGCCAGGAAAGGTTAGCTGTAACATGAACATCGCTAAGAAAATTCAGCTAAAAATTGATTGGGAATGGTTGCTGTTTGACTTCATTCTAATCAAAATCCTCCACGCTTCTGCAAATATTAAAAGCACCGCAGTACGAGCTGGGATGCCCTGCAATCAGCTACCTGGCATGAACAATGTGAATATTTTGTTTCTTCTTAAGTGTAGTAACCTAGTCTGGAAATAAGTTGAACTATTTTCGAAGAGGAGAAGCCCACTCAAGGTTGAAAAGTTTTCTGGGAGAGAAATCATGCTAACCTGTTGAAAAACAGTCAAGAAAACTGGGGTATTTCTGAAGACTCCAGTACATAATAGACCAGCTTTAGAACTCTACTTCCATGTGTAATTTTGTGGTTAGTAGCTTATGTCTGTGATGAGAAATCATGTACCTACACAGGATTTCTAGCACCCTGATAAATCTCAATCAAGTGCCCAATTATTACTTTATCATAGTTCTTCAGTGTCCCTTCATTCACCAAATGAATGATCTAACTGCTTGCCCCCACTCCCCCCACTATTTCTTAAATCTTTAATTACTTTGAAATAAGTGATTAACCTGTGCATGGATTCCTAAACATTTTGGGTCATGCTAGTCCCTAGAACAGACTTAACTTTTCCAGGTGACCCCTCAGGGCTGTCCTATCAGGCATATTTGATTCCCTACATCAAAAATATTACCTAACACAGTGGATTCCAAACCTGACTGCACATTGGAGTTGTCTTGGAATCTTAAAACAAACAAACAAATAAACATTCTGGCTCCCACCCTCAGCCATTCTGATTTAATTGCTGTAGCATGAAACCTGGGCATCAGGATTTCTGAATGATTTCTGAATGCTCCTTAGGTAATTCTAATATTCAGCAAAATTTGTGAGCCACTGAGCTAACCTCTGATTTCAGCAACTGGGATAAAACTAAGATATCTTTCAAGTATCAGTCTTAGAAGCAGTCACTCATAAAAACAGTTTTTGAATCCCTCCCCTGTGGTGGCCAGCCCTGTGATGTGAGACACCAGGATATAAGCACCAGTAAACCCTCGAGATGCTTACAGCCTTGTAGTTTGGAGAGGCAGACCTGTAAATATGGAATGCACATAGCAGGACAGGTGGTGTGATGGAGCATTGAGGAGGAAATAACAGCTGGAAAGGGCTTTGGACAGAGGAGGCAAAATCCAGCTGAATGTTAAAGGAGATGGCAGAGGGGAGATCCCAAGGTGAAAAGGGACAGCAGGAGCATGCTAGGTAGGAAGGAGCCATGGGAGAAAATTGGGCTTCTGGAAACTGTAAGTACTTTGTTGGTGCCGTCTACACTGGAAGACTCAATAGCATTTGCAGGAATCATTCCCCTTCCCTGCTCAATTGTGGATCTAGGTCAAGATAGAAATACCAATTTTGATGGAATTATTACCATTGTCCCTTATCAAGGTATTGATCCATACAGACGTCTGTGGAAGGAAAAGTAGCTTTTAAAAATTTTGTCCAGTAAAATCATGTTAATAAAATAAGTATTATCTCTGGGTAAAAGACCCAGATATTCTGTTGGGTTCTAGATGTCAGCTGGAATGACAACTCATTTTCTGTATCTAGCACTCCCCAAACTAGCTTAGATGTTGCCTTTTCTTTGCTCAGCTCTAACCATGACCTTTATGACCATATCACAGATTATCAGTGGGTATTTACATCCACTCAAAATGATTAGGAAATAACTTTGATCACTATCCCTCTGGCTATAACTGAAACCCTGCTTGTTATGAAAAACAAAAACAAAAACCCTTAAGCTAATATTTAAGAATATGTCATCATTACTTCTTTATCTCCTCTGAAATTGTCAAGCCTGTTGCCATTATTTTTTACAGTATGCCATTCCTTATTTGGTATCTGGATGTCCTCCCAGTTTGAGCATCTACATTAAAGCTTCTAAAAGAGTCATTTCTAAGGGCAGCCATACTTATTAAATGTAAGGGATGGGGCGAGGGTAAGGGCAGGGTCGACTCAGTGGTTTTTAATTTCATCTACAGGGTATTTAAATGCTAACGAAAACAGCATGTGGGGTAAACACATATTATTTCAAATGTATTAAAGGACCCTTTCAATCTAGAAAGTTGTCTTAAATTAGTGTTCAGTGAAACATAAGTCTCATTCCATGCAATTTTACAGATTTATGGGCTAATTCTAAAATGGAAAATGGTTTCGATGTGGACATCATTAGAATGTCTGAGAGCCATTCGGCACCTCTAAGACTCCGCCTGGCCAGGTCCTGGATTCACTTAGCCATCTTTTACAGGAGTTCTCTAGGATGGCACTGACCATCAGAACTTTCTGCAAGGTGGAAGTCTTCTAGAATCTACACTGTCCAGTATGATGATCACTAGCCACATTGGGCTGTCGAGCAGTTGGCATGTTGCCCAAGAACTAAATTTCTAATTTTATTTCATATTAATTAATTTAAATGATATAGTTACTGTTTTCACTGTTCCTTCCTCCTCACTTCTACCGTCTCTAAAAGGGACTGACATTGTAATAAACAGTGAAAGTTGGTTGCAAATAACACTATCAGGTTTTGCTCTCATTTATTTATTCATATGTACGTATTACCAGGACACTGCACGAGCTCCTGGTAACGTGGCAGTAAGCAAGACAGACAGTCTCTGCTTTCTCGTGGGGCTTATAGTCTAGCATGGGAGACATCCGTTAAACCAGTAATGACCCAAATTGTTAATTGATTAAGACTGTGATGATTGTTACAAAGGAGATATTGAAGTGGCTTTGAGTATGTAATGGGAGGCATCCCTTCTTGTAGGATTAGCCAGTGAGTTTAATCAGACAGAGTTCCATTATTCACTGAAGAAGGGTAGCATGAGGCAGTTTCCCTTTCCCAAGTTGGAAGCTGGGTCACTTTGGCTGCAGGCCGGACCCAGGACTCTCAGAGTATGGCAGCTGGAGTGTGCCATGCCATAGCCCCCGAAGTCATGGGGTTTGTCTGATTAAGCTGCAGGCAGACACGTACCGCAGGCTTCTGAACTTGATCAAGTAGACTATCTCTTAAACTATATGCAGTTGTGATGATGTCGGTCACAGATAAGATGTGAGAAGAAGGGTGCAAATGTTTACAGGATATTGCATTTCCTCTCCAACATATGTTTAGAAAAAGTTGTTTAGGCTCCAGCTCCAGCTCTTTCCTCCCTGCTCTTACAAAGTGATACTTGGTCCATTCAAGAAACGATGTGGAAATCAGTCCTGACATCCCAGAAAGACAAAATGAGACACATGACGGCAAACATATGGCCCCAATAGACATCCATATATGGCCAACACAGACTATATTCCCAGAAATTCATGTTCAGAAAATATCACCTGCAGCCAAAGCCAAAAGACAAAGAGTTGTCACAATAAAAAGAGCAATATGCTACGTAAATTGTACTGCTTTAAGAGTGTAGAGAGATAACCAACTGCATTTGAATTAAAAAAGACAGAAAAAACAAAACAAAACATGTCCTTAGAAAGTCCTATGTTAGTAAGCATTGCTTTGCTAACACAGTCACTGGCAGAGTTGTCATATCTTAAAAGCATTCGAATTCTAAATGCTTTCTCTGTTTATTACAAATGTATGTGCTATTCAGAACTCTGAATGTGTTTTAATGCTTTCAGATATCTGCCTGCATATTTATCTTAATACATTGCCATCTGAAGCATGCAGTAGTCCTTTCATTATTAAGTTTTCAAAATTTTGTATATCTGTTACAATATTTTTTCTTTGCTACCTTTGGGTAACCAGTATGAATGCCTTCTCATGTGATAAAAAAAATCGATGCGCTCGTAACTGTATGTGCACATGTTAACTAAGTAGTTCATGTATTTGAGTTATAATATTTTATGTTCCTGAGTTTCTGTTTTGATAGCAAGGTTTATACAGTTTATTTTGTTTTAACTTTTCAATATTTGTTTGCATCTTTATGGCTAAATACAAAGATACCTATGTAGAATGTCTCGCCCCACCACCCAAATGATAGTTTATGCTCACATATACCTAGGAAGGTGTTAGTTTCTTAATTAACTTTTTTTATTTCTTTATTTTAATCTGGGTTCACATTTGTCAGTACTCAATAACTATAATGAACATTCTTTGAGAGTAGATGATATATAGTAATTAAGTTCATCAATATAGTATACCACTTGGAGGGCATACACTTCTGTGCCGTTTTACTTACATCATTTCTTATAACCATATAGTCCAGGAATACAGAATGTGCTTCAGGGAAATTTTAATATATGTTTGCAATTAATAGAGTCATGTTATACTGTCTTGGTTATTCATAATAAAGTCATTATTAGATGCCATTATTAGATTCTCATTTATTCTGTTTATCATTTTCCAAGGCCATGCCCATCTTTAATACAAACTTCTATGTTTTGTGTTTATGCATCAATTTGTGGTTCAGATAAAAGGTGCTATTCACATTTAAAGATTATTATTTCAAGTTCTTGCCTGCTATGCCGGAGACCCACGTTCGATTCCCGGTACCTGCCCATGCAAAATAAATAAATAAATAAATAAATAAAATAAAATGAAGATTGTTATTTCAATTTCCACATTACATTAGAATTGACCCAGTCATTAGGAGGCTAAGCTGATCGGAAAGTTTTTTGTCTAATTTATTTGTTTAAATGATGGGATAAATATATTTACAGTATTGTATTCCAATGTGTCTTGATAGTGAGCTTCTCGGTAATCATTTTTTTAGTGTTCTTTTTTCTTTGCTCAAATTTTTCTGAACAACCTTCTTTCTTTTTTTTTTTTTCTTTCCTTTCCTTCTTGCTTTTAACAGCCAGTGTGAGGTGAAGTTGCAAGAGCAAATTGTTTTTTTTTTGGACTCTACTGTAATTTTCCTTTATTTTCTTTTTTTGCTAAGTTGAGTAAGTTTGCACAGAATAAAACTAGAATTCACTGTGCCTACTAAAAAAGAAGGCATGTTTCAGTGAAACATGTCAGACATGAGCAGTTTGAAGCAACTATTAAAATATCCATCTAAGAAATTCCAAGTTTAACCTATGTTTTTTCTTTAATATATCAAATATCATTTTTTTCTAAGTATAAGTACTCCCACCCACAATACCAGCTCTGACAGAAGTGCCATATTCGCCATGTTTATTTCCTTATTGATTATCTTCTTTTAATTTCATTAAAATATCCTCCTCAATATATCCCCACATTTCAACTTTTAGAAATGTTGTATCATTTGGGCTTTTAGTAAAGACTGCCTTTATATTTAGTTTCTTGTCTGTTATTCTGTGTTTTTGTTTTTTATTATCACGTTCTTTCTTTTGCTTAAGGCTTGGGTTTATGCACGCCAAGATTCACGGTTGCTTTCTCCATTCTGACTAACCTTTCCGGTTTGTGGGTGAATCTTGGGTGCCATTAGAGTGACATATTATCACTGTATTTCTCTTGAACTTATTGCCTCAGGAGGCCATCATTTTCCTATACTTTACCTTCTGCTTTTCTTAGATTTTTAATGTAAACAGTGGGTCTGAGTGTATTGGTAGCTTTAAAGAGCTTAATTTGCATTTTCCCCTCTAGTGTCAGTACTTGTGCTAACTTGTTGCTTTTCTACGCGTTAACAAAATACTCATCTGACCGATTTTCTCTTTTCCCTATTAGTCTATTATGAAAAATAATTCTTATAAGATTTTTGTTCTTGTTTAATGATTAACTGCCTTCAGGGTGTAAGATGGAAGTAACTAAAACCTGAGCCATAAATTCTGCATTTCTGTTTTGGGTGAGATTGTAATGTTATTCATTTTCATATGAACTTTATTTAATAGATTAGCTAAATAACAGGATCAATCTTACGTGCTACTGTTTATCTGGGTAATTTACCCTCAAGTACAGCAGTAGTATTAATTGCCACCACAGATCTGTTTACCAACCCAGTGTTTGTCCTTCACCCGATGTAAATTCTTTTAAGCATAGTGGCATCTTTTCCTTTGTGGTAACAAGTTAGACCTCTTTTAAGTGACCCAAATTTTATTTAACTCGGCCACCGTGGGCTACGTATTTCTTCCTCCAAAGTGTTCTGAGGTTCAGAAGTGAGAGCGTTTCGAACCGACCTCTGACAAGTACAAAAAGCTCTTACTTTGTCTTTTTTTTTTTTTTTTTAAATTTTGACTCTTGATAGTTTAGGGACCGCTCTCCTTTGAGGATGAATATTCGGGAGAGCGTTTCAAGGCGCCTGGACTTAACTCCTCTGAAACCGTTTCAGCACCCGTCGCCTTTCTCCGAGAGATCTACCTCCTGACGTTCCCCCTGAGCCACTTCCTGAAGTCCCCCTACCCCGGTCCCCGGTTGCTGTCACCTGCACGCCCGGGCCCTCTTCCGCGGGGCCGGCGCGCCCTCCCTGCCCCACCTGTCCCTCGGGTGCACGCCTGCAACGCTCCCGGCGTAATGCTTTTTGTGGCTTTTGTGGCGTGTGGGTGGTTGGTTAGTTTTTTCCCCTGGACCTCGCCCCCTCCTTCTCATCACTTTCATCCCCCGCCGCTCCCGCTCCTCCTCC
>PVIY010044160.1:0-19875 GCA_004026745.1 Myrmecophaga tridactyla
AACATGATGTCTTTAAGATTCATCCATGTCATTGTATGTATGAGGAACTCATTCCTTTTTACAACTGAATAATATTCCATTGAGTGTTGTTCTAGTTTGCTAGCTGCCAGAATGCTGGCACCAGAGATGGATTGGCTTTCAAAAAATGGGGATTTATTTAATTAATGTATACAGTTCTTCAGAAGAAAGGCAGCTAACTTTTAACTGAGATTCTTTCTTATGTGGGAAGGCACAGGGCAATCTCTGCTGGCCTTCTCTCCAGGCCTCTGGATTCCAACAACTTTGCCTGGGGGTGATTCCTTTCTGCATCTCCAAAGGCCCAGGCTGAGCTGTGAGTGCTGAGATGAGGTATGCTGAGTTGCTTGGGCTGTGCTACATTGAACTCTTTAAGCACCAGCCAATTAAATCAAACATCATTCATTGCAGCAGGCACACCTCCTAGCCGACTGCAGATGAGGCAACAGAGGAAGGTCACATGCCATTGGCTCATGTCCACAGCAATAGAACTAGGTACCTTCACCTAGCTAAGTTGACACCTGAATCTAACTACCACAAGTGCATATACTGCATTTTGTTTATCCATTCATTGGTTGATGACAATTGGGCTGTTTCCATCTTTTGGCAATTGTGAAAAATGCTGCTATGAATATCAGTGTGAAAACATCTGTCTGAGTTCCTGCTTTCAATTCTTTGGGATATATAACTGGTAGTGGAATTAGTGAGTCATGTAGTAATTCTATACTTAGATTTCTGAGGAACTGCCAAAGTGTCTTCCATAGTGGCTGCACAATTTTACATTGCCACTAGCAATGAATGATTGCTCCTATTTTCCAAATCCTCTCTAATATTTTTTATTCTCAGTTTATTTTTTAATGACAGCCAGTCTAATGGTTGTGAAATGGTATCTCATTGAGGTTTTGATTTGCAATTCCCTGATGGCTAATGATGTTGAACATCTTTTCATGTGCTTTTTGGCCATGTGTATATTCATGGAGAAATGTCTGTTCAACTCTTTTGCCTATTTTTTAATCAGGGTTGTTGGTCTTTTTGTTAAGTTGAAGGATTTCTTTATATATACTGAATGCACATCTTTTATTGCAAATGTGGTTTCCAAATATTTTCCTCCATTGAATAGATTGTGGTTTTACTTTCATGATAAAGTCCTTTGAGGACCAAAAGTTTTAAATTTTGATGAGGTCCCATTGATCTGTTTTTTCTTTTATCGCTTGTGCTTTAGGTGTAAAGTCTAAGAAACCATTGTCTAACACAAGGTCTTGACAATGCTTCCCTACATTTTCTTCTAGGAGTTTTATAAGTCTATCTTATATTAAAGCATTTGATCCATTTTGAGTTGATTTTTTTTTGTACATGGTGTGAGGTAAGGGTCCTCCTCATTATTATTATTATTTTTTGCAAATGGAGATCCAGTTTTCCCATTACCATCTGATGAAGAGATTGTTCTTTCTCAAGTGAATGGTCTTTGCCATCATGACAAAAAGCAGTGAGGGTTGATTTATGAGCTCTCAATTCTATTCCATTGGTCTATATGTCTATGCTTGTGCCAGTACCATGCTGCTTGAGTACTGTGGCTTTGTAACAAATTTTAAGATCAGGAAGTTTGGGTCCTACAACTTCATTCTTTTTCAAGATCGCTTTAGCTATTTGGGACTCCTTACCCTCCCATAAAAAATTGATGAGTTAAGTCTTCCTGAAATGTTTAGTAGAATTTCCCTGTGAAGCTAGATGGTCCTGGGCTTTTCTTTGTTGGAGGTTTCTGATTATTGATCCAATCCTGTTACTAGTAATTGATTTGTTGGGATCTTCTGTTTCTTCTTTAGTCAATGTAGGTGGTTTGTGTGTTTCTAAGAATTTTCAATTTCATATAGGCTATCTAATTTACTGGAATACATTTGTTCATAGTATTCCTCTTATAGTCCTTTTTATTTTATTTATTTATTTTTTATTTATTTCATTTCTGATTTTTGGTATTTGTACCCTCTGTTTTTTAATTTGTCAGTCTAGCTAAAGGTTTACCAACTTTATGGATCTTTTTAAAGAATCAATTTTTGGTTTTGCTGATTCTATTATTTCTTTTTCCTATTTCATTTATCTCCATTCAGCAATTTGTTATTTCCTTCCTTCTGCTCTGGGTTCAGTTTGTCCTTCTTGTTCTAGTTCTTCCAGTTTTGAGGTTAGGTCTATAATTTGAGACTTGCTTCTTTTTTAATGTAAACATTACATTTAATGTAAGCATTAAAAAAGCTGTACATTTCCCTCTCAGCACTGCCTTTGATGCATCCTATGTTTTGGTATGCTGTATTTTCATTTTCATTCACTTTAAGATATTTCCTAATTTCACTTCTGATTTCCTCCTTAACCCATTTGTTGTTTAAAAGTATGTTATTTAATTTCCATATATTTGTGAATTTTCCATTTTTCCCTCTGTTATTGATTTCTAGCTTTATTCTGTTGTGATTGGAGAATACACACTGTATGATTTCAATATTTTGAATTTATTGAGACGTGTTTTGTGACCCAGTGTATGGTCAAACCTGGAGAATGATCAATGTGCACTCAAGAAGAATGTACTGTTTGTATTGGGTGCAGTTTTCTATATATGTTTGTTAGGTCTTGTTGGTATAGTGTATATTAAAGTCCTTTATTTCCTTATTGATCTTCTGATTAGTTGTTCTCTTCGTTATTGAGAATGGTGTGTTAAAGTCTCCTACTATTAATGTAGAACCATCAATTTCTCCCTCAAATCTAACAGTATTTGCTTAATATATTTTGGGACTCTGCTGTTAGGTGCATATGTATTTATAATTGTTACAGCTTCCTTTTGAATTGTCCCCTTTATTAATATTGAGTGAAAATCTTTGTCCCTCATAACTGTTTTTGATAAAGTCTACTTTATCTGATATTAGTGTAGCCACTCCAGCTTTCTTTTGGTTACTATGTGCATGGTATACTTTTACCATTCTTTCACCTTCAGCCTACCTGTATCTTTGACTGTAAGACAAGTCTCTTGCAGACAGCAAATAGTTGGGTCTGTCAATCTCTGCTTTTTGACTGGAGAGTTTAATTCATTTACATTAAAGTCATTACTGATAACACAGGACTTTCTTCTGCTATTTTGCTGTTTAGACTTTGTAAGTTTTATACCTTTTTTGTCCCTCACTTCTATTAAAGCCTATTTTTAAATTTATTTGCTTTTTTGAATGTTGTATCGTATTGTGTCTTCTCACTTACATTTGCATATATTTTAAATCTACTTTCCTGATAGTTACCATGGGTTAACAATTAACATCCTAAATATGTAACAATCACATTTGGTTTGATATCAACTTGACTTCAATAGCATGCACATACACTTTTCCTGCACTCTTGTATCACCCCCCCCCCGATTTTTGTGTTATCACTTATATCTTTATGCATTTTTTGTTCAAAAACCTAGATTTATCATTGTTTACTATGCATTTATATTTTAGTACCTGTAGGAAGTAAGAAGTGGAGTTACATATCAAACAACACAGTACAATAATACCTTGCATTTATAATTACCAAATGGTTACCTTTACCACAGGTCTTTATTTTTTTATACTGCTTTGAACCAATGCCTACTGACTTTTCCTTTCAATATGAAGAACTCCTTATAGGATTGCTTGTATAGCCAGTCTGGTGGTGATGAACTCCCTCAGCTTGTGTTTAATTAGGAATGTCTTAATGTCTTAATCTCTCCTTCTTTTTTCAAAAAGAGCCTCACCAGATATAAAAATATTGCCTGCAGTTCTTTTCCTTCAGCATATCAAGTATTTCAACTCCCTGCCTTCTTGACTGCAGGGTTTCGGATGAAGAAATTGGCATTCAATCTAACTAGATTCTCTTGTATGTAACTCCTTGCTTTTCTCTTGCAACCTTCATAACTTTCTCCTTGTCTTTTGCATTTGTTAGTATAACCAAAATGTGATGGGGTGTGTTTTTCTTCATGTTAATTCTATTTGGTGTTCTCTGAGCTTATTGGATGTGCATAGTCACATTTTTTGCTAACTTTGGGAAGTCCTCTGTCATTATTTCTTTGACTATTCCTTCTGCTCCTTTCTCTGTTTTTTTCTCCTTCTGGGATTCTGATAATACATATATTGGTGCACCTGATGGTGTCCCATAGCTATCTTAGCCTATTTTTGCTTTTTAATAATTCTTTTTTCTTTCTACTCCTCAAACTTACTCATTTCAATTGTGTTGTCTTCAAACACACTGACTCATTCTTCTGCCACCTCCAATTTGTTCTTGAAACCCTCCTGGGAATTTTTCATTTCAGTAATTGTATCTTTCAACTCCAGTAGTTGTTTGGTTCCTTTTAAAAATTTCTCTTTACTTTACTCTCATATATTGCACATCCATTGTTTTTCTGCTATCCTTTAGTTATTTCTCTGTACTTCCCCTCATTTCCTTGAATATTTTTAAGATCATCTTCTTTAAAGGCTTTGTTTAGTATTACTGCATCCTCATCTGCTTTGTTGGTGTTTTCTGTATTTTTTATTCTCTTCCTTTGAATGGGCCATAATTTCTTGTTTCTTTGTTTCTCTTGTACTCTTCTGTTGCATCCTGCATATTTTGGTGTTTTAAAATATTAACTCTGGGATTTACTCCCTGGGATGTCTGCTTCTTGGTTTTGCAAGCAGCTGGTGATAAAAGAGATTTTCTTGAGCTTCAGCCCTCCTATCAGGAAGGTCTGCCCAAGGTGAATGCAGTGTGCAGGGTTTTCTATTTTTCTGAGCCTCTGTCTTATCCTGGCCTTTTGCTTGTTTATGGTTTTGGAGGTCCCTTGTTTATAGCACTTTGGCTGTTCCCATTTGTTTTCCAGGAGACAGACTTCCCTCTCCTGAGAATTTGATGCTGGCAGGTTTTTGTCCCAAACTGTCTGCCTCTATAGTTTTTTAAACTGCCTTCATTGTCTCATGCTGCTTTTATCTGGAGCAAATTCTAGGACAGGATCACCCTGGAAAGGACTTTCCTAAATCAGTCTTTCCCAGCTAAACCAGGGCCAGGGACCCCTGAAGGGGGCACAGACTGGCAAGAAAGTGCTCTGGGGAGGAGATAAGGAAGGGTTTCCAAAGCTTCTTCAATGACTCCCCAGTGCTGAGCTTTCCTTTCTTGCCCAGCAAATGCAGACTTTCAGGTGATTGTCCCCTGCAGCCCCAAGGAAGTGCTGTATCATTAAATCAAATCGCCACTGCCTCCATGCCTGACTGGGGAGGGTTGAGCTGCTGCTGCTTTTATTTAAGCCAGGTGGAAACAATAGCTGCCCTGAGTCAGGGACAGCCATCCAAATTTGCTAATCAAAATCTGTGATCAGTGACCAGCCGTGCACACCCTCGTTCTTGGGGAAGAGGATTTTTATGTCCCTTTCTGTCACCAGTGAGTAGCCAGGGATTGGGCCCTCTGGTGGCCTGGTGTGAGAGTGGGGGATGGGCACTGGTAGCTGCTTTGCAGAAAGAGCACATTACAGTGCTTTACTGTGATGTATCAACTCTTCCTTCTGCTCTTCACTGGATTCTGCACACTGTTCTTTTGTCTCTGGGTTTCAATATAGTTGTTTCAGACAGTTTCTGCCTGTTTAATAGTTTTAGTTGGAGGACCAAGTCTTGGAGCTCCCTACTCCACCATCTTCCCCTGAAGTCTCCCAACATTTGTTTTAGAATTCTCTTCTAATGGAACAAGACGAATGCTTATTTTCTAATAATATCATTGCAATAATTTCAATAAATTAATTATTGCCCTTGGAATGCATAATGCACCACTTATTTATTTCTAATTTTATTCAGTGTATTTCTTATCCAACTCATAATCACACCCAAATTATAGAGAACATGCCAACCTGTTTTCAGCAGGCTATTATTTTATATTGTTCATGAAAAAAGGAACTGCATTCATTTCCCGTCCATGCAGCACCCCCCGGCCCCCCTCCCTCCCAAAAAAGTATATGCAAAGACCTGGAAAAAATAACAATATTCTACTAATGTGGCATGGAAAATATGCACTTCTCAGACTATTTTATATTGGTTTCAATAGAGCAGAACTAATTCAATGCTTTTGTGGCATAGTACACTAGAGAGAAATCTTTCAGTGAACACTACAATAAGATGACCCATATTTGTATTACAAAATAAAGTGTGAAGCAGTTTTAAGTTCAAAATAGAAACATCCTAGAAGATTGCACATAAAATGTTCCCTAGGTACCATAGAAGGCATCCCAAATAACACTGCCACACTATAGTGGAAGCTTTTGCAAATATTCTTGTATGCTGTATGATGGGGGCCACATTTCATTCCTTTTCCATGTGAGTATCCCCTTATTGCAGCACCATTTGCTGAGTTTTTGTTTGTTTGGTTGTTTTGTTTGTTTGCTTGCTTGCTTGTTTGTTTGGGAAGTGCATGGGCTGGAAAGAAATAATTTTCTCAGCCATTTACTACTCCCAAATACTATGGCCTACCCTTCTTGCACAGAGAATCAGCCTCCTGCATTTTTTTTTTTTTTTTGACATGGGCAGGCTCTGGGAATCAAACCCAGGTCTCTGGCATGGCAGGTGAGAACTCTGCCACTGAGCCACTACTGCCCACCCCTGCTTTTGTTGTCTTTTGACCACTGCTTTGCTGGGTGATAGAACTGCTTCTCTGGGCTCCCTCCCCCAGCCCCTTCCCACCTGAGGCTGAGGGAAGGGTTTCATCCTCATGACAGGTTGAAAGGCCAAGGACAGAATATGAAATCAGGTTTATGTTTCAAGGTGCACAAACTTTACTTGTTCTCTTCAAGAAATAAGCACCCTGGAAACTTTTGGCAACTCTATAGTCAATGCTACATACCTTACTTATTTTAGAGGAAAATGAATTCTATTGGTTTCTTTGTGCCTTTCAATTTCAAAACTCATATACCTCATGTTTCAGTTTGCTATACCTGCTAGAACACAATATATTGGAAATGGATTGACTTTTTATTTTTATTTATTTATTTTTGGCACAGGCAGGCACCAGGAATTGAGCCTGGGTCTATATAGGTAGGCAAGAATTCTGCCACTGAGCCACCGTTGCACCACCCTGGATTGGCTTTTACAAAGGGGATTTATTAGTTTACAAATTTAAGACCATGAAAATGTCCAAATTAAGGCACCAAATAAGAGGACAGCTTCACCCAAGTTAAGGCCAATTGTGTCTGGGGTTTCTGTCACATGGGAAGGCACATGGCAACATCTGCTGTCCTTCTCTCCTGACTTCTGGTTTTAAACAACTCTTTCAATTTTGGCATCCTCTGGGGTATTTCCCTTCTGCATCACCAAATGTCTGTTTCTCTTGGTTTCATCTCTCTGTCTTCGGTGTCAGCTCTGAGTTCTGTCATGTTTTCTGCCTTTTATTCTCTTTGTACAGGGCTCCAGTAAAAGGATTAAGATGTACCTGGAATGGATGGGTCATATCTGCATCTAATCAAAAGGTCCCCCCACAATTGGATGGGTCAAATCTCTACAGAAACAACCTAAACAAAGGTTCCACCCAACAACAGATCTCCCTCCCAAGACTGGATTAGAAGAACATGGCTTTTCTGGGATACATAAAAGTTTCAAACCAGCACACTTTGCCATTATCAATAATTCTACCACCTCTGAAATCCCAGTTTTAGACTTTGGGTCCATGACCATCATCTCCTATTCATCAAGCTCACTGATTGCAATACTTCCACCTCAGAAATTACTGATCTTATTAAGATCCATCTCTCCTTGATATTGTGAGTTTGCCCCCATCTATGTTTCTCACTCTTTGACTCTCTCCTTACAGTTTGGAATCTATTGTTCAACTCTATAACCATTCTTGAAAATACTTTGAATGTCCTTCTGGATCTTCCTTTTTTCATCATATCTTCACCTGGCAAAACCCAAACCATGGTGTGATATGCAGAATCACTCCCTTTCCACCCTCCTCCTGTTAATCCTCAGTGGTGTGAATATGTTAAATTAGATGGCAAAAGGGAATTAAGGTTGTGAATTGAATTAAGCTAGCTAATCATCTGGGGTGATTATTCTGAACTATCCAAGGAGGTCCAGTTTACACAGGTCTTTGTAAGTGGAAGAAGGAGGCATAAGAGGGAGAAGCAGAGGAATGGCAGCATGAGAAGGACTGGACCTGTCATTGCTAGCTTTGAAATTGGAAAAGAGCCACAAGCCAAGAATTGTGCTCTAGAAGCTGGAAAAGACAAGCAAACAGATTATCCCCAATGTAGCCTTGCTGATACCTTCATTTTAGCCCAGTGAGACCCATTTCAGACTTCTGACCTTCAGATATGAAGAAATAAATTTGTGTTGTTTTAAGCTACTAGGTTGGTGGTAATTTGTTACAGCATCTGGAAGAAGCTATTCACATGGTAAATCCAGCTACCTTATCTACTCTTTACCTGCAGGTACACTGCTGATTGTGGGAAAAATCACACAACCATGCTAATTGAACTCACATCAAATTTATGACATCACAATTGGCCTTTTGAAATTTCCAGATAATTCTTATCACACTTCTTTATAAATTTACTTTCTTCTTCTCCATGATGACTATTTCACCCTTTCTCTCTCCTCAAATCTCAAACTTTGCCTTTTCTTATCTTACTATCAGCTTATATCTGTTGTTGCATGGAAAAATTACTATACCCAGTTGGGCATCTTCTTCGTTGCTTATATGCACTCTATATTCCCAAATGTTTTAATGGATAAACTGTAGATGAGTCAACCAAAAGCCAATCCCTTCATCTGAGCCCAGGATTTCATCCCTCTTGACTTCTCAGAGGTCTCCCTAATAATACTAACATTTACTCAGGCAAAATATGTGTATGTCTTAAATCCACCCTTCTTCCAACATTCCATGTTCACATGTACCAGCAATTCTAGTTGTCTCTTCACCAAAATATACTGAGTCCAATTATTTCTCTTATCTTGACTGCTACACTTTACTCTAATCCCCCTTCATCTCTTACCTGGATGGATGCAATATCCTGTCTACCTTCTCCACCATTTTGTAGTGATATTTATAAAGTGGAGATTAGATTTTATTATTTCCCCAACTATAATCTTCAAGTCTTTCTGCTGCAACCAGCAAAAAACCCAGACTCTACTATGGGTTATAAGAATCTGCATAATTGGACACCCATCTGTTTCTCCAGCATTATCTTCTACAACTCTACCTGCCATTTATTTACTCCAGTAATGCTGGCCTTCTTTCTATTCTTAAAATTCAACAAGCTTGTTCAAAACTCAGGACCTTTTCATTTTCTGTCGCTTCTGCTTTTGAAGGATCTTAATTCCACATCATTGAATGACTGCCTCCTTCTTCTCATTCATGTCTAATCAAGAATTATTGATTGATTAATAATCTAAGAAGGCTAGCCAAACAAAGCTGAAGTTTTTCCGTTACATTACTCATAAAACCTCTTCTTCCTAGCATATACTAGTATCCAAATCATATTCATTCATTGTCTGTGTATCCCTACCAGAAGTAGGCCTTGGATACCTTCTCTCAATGAATTTGTATGATTTTTAGTGCTAAATTCCAAACAAGATTTTGAGAAGGTATCTGTCAATCTTTTCCAGGTGGTCATTTACTTGTCTCTTGCACTAGCATGAAAACAGTAGCATGAAAAAACCTGCCAGTTATGGCCAGAGTTGATTTGACATCATTAGATATTGGGGTGGTTGGCTCTACAGTGTCCATCATTTTATTGTTTTTTTTTTTCTTTCCCTATGACTGAATCTGTGACAGGACTAAGCAATAAGTATCTCCAAAGACCAGCTTATGCCTAACTGAGAATGCCTGCACCTCAAATTTTTTTTTTTTTCGCATGGGCAGGCACTGGGAATTGAACCCGGGTGTCTGGCATGGCAGGTGAGAACTCTGCCTGCTGAGCCACCATGGCCCGCCCCCTTAATTTTTTTTCTGTCATTGCAGTAATGGATTTGCACTTTCTCTACAATTCTTATACATGCATTGTTTGGGTTTCTCAAGATGAGAATGGGATCCTCTTGATAGTGAGAACTGTTTATGTTTCTTTAAACCATTGCTGTGCCAAGAATGTAGCTGGCCCTCTATGAATAATATGAGTCACTGAGGAATCTTCTGTGGAGTCATGACTATTGCTTGCGTTACTAGGGCTTTCCTTTCCTCCAAGCCCTACAACACAGCCAACTTCTACCTTATCCAACATGTTGTTATCTTTAAGTGTTAGCAATGCACAGGGCATAATTAACCTCATTTTAATATACAGAATAGACTGTTACTGAAGTTTTTTTTACGAAAATGGCATAAATTCTAAGAGCTTTCATCAGGAGCTTCTCAATATCAAAAAGAATTTAAATTAAATGAAGTTCTCATTCAGAGCTTTGCTGTTGAAGATCCAATAGGACCCCATAATAAAATTCTCTACCATAGCATCACTGAACTATACGGCCTCAGTATATAACTTGCATTATATAAAGTCACATTTTCCTACTCAGAAAATTTCTCTTATAAAATCTGATTGGTATAACATTGTGTTTTGATTTTTTATTTTCTTAGCTAAACTAGTCATAGTATATACCATATAAATGGTATTAAAAAGATGACAAAAAAGTTTAAAGAAACGCTGCGGCTAAAAATGCAACAGACAGTGATGTTGTTTTTGTTTGTTTTAAGTCAATTGGCCAGTTGTTTTGGTATAGTCCAGATTCAGCAACATTTTTTGTGTGTGTTAAAAAGTTATCCAAAGGCAAGTTCACTCATTCATTCATTCACTCAAGATATCTACTGTTTGCTCTATTTGTTATATCCTCTTAAACTTTATAAAGGCAAGGACAGTGACCATATAGTTCAGCTTTGTTTCTCCACTTAGACACAGTTCCTGTCTCAGAGTCAAATGCATAAATGTTATGTATAATGCAGAAGCTTATATTACCAGCTAACAAGCTGTGAAACTCAACAACCTACAGGAAGATATATTTTACTTCCTATACCTTCTCCAATAGTTCTCTCTCATATGAAAAAGATGAAAAATAACACATGGATGTTAGAGATTGTGGGTAGTGGTTGGAGTGTGAATTCATTTCTTCCTTGAAGATAATCCATTTAAAATCTTGATATTTTTAAGTGGACAGGAAAAGCCTCACCCTCACAGACACGTTCAGAACAAGGAATGATGGTGTTCTTTGAAAATAAGGAGGAAGAGTACAACATGATGTACATACTTGGCAGTCTTAGAATCCATTGGTTGACACATTATTCTCTTTTTCTTACAAAGCTTAAACAAATCTCAATTAGCTGGGTCTAGCTCTGCTGTTAAGACTAAGATCATACATCTGTCATATAGACACAACAGTAATACAATAACTTCTTATGAAACAGAGAAGTGAGGCACAGACTCCAGAGTTAAACCTGCTGGCTCTATAGCTCTTCTCTTTGCCTTATACCTCAATCTCCCTACAAATGCAGAAAATACACTGCAGCTTGCTGTGCTCTTTCCCCACATTATTTCAAAAGTCTGAAGAGAAGCTAAATAAAATTGTGAGTTGAACTATTTGGAGGAAGTTATTTCTCCTCTCATTTTTTGTTTGAAATTCTATTTCACATTGAAGTAGGCTTCTGTGATTGAAGGTGATAAATGATAGATAGGGTTCAATAGAGTCCTGTGGTAGAGGGTGAGTATTTTAGTGTCTCTGTGACCTGATCCAAAGTCTATTTCCAGCAGTTTGTCATTTGGTACAGAGAAGGTTAGTGAGGTCATGTTGATATATGATCTTTTATGCTCTGAACTTATCACTGAAGTTGAACTGGTCCTACAATTCTCATTAACAATGAACAGTTATCTTTGGATACTAAAGAATAAAATAAAATAACTGCTTTCCCTTTTTCTCCAAACTACAATTTAAAGAAAAGTCAAAGCTTGAAGTTTAAAGTATCAAGCTAGGGAAGTTTAAAGACAACTTTATTTTTACCTGGAGAGGTAAAAATAGCTTTAGAAATCTCAGAAGAAAACCAAATAAGATCACCTGTATGGGACTGCAGGTGAGAAATGTCTAACAGTTAACATCATCATGATAAATAGTTGGTTCCAGTAGAGAATGACATTACCTTAAAAAATGTTCTTGCTTCTCAGCACACATTTTAAAAGGAATTGCATTCTTCAAAATAAGAAAATGTCAAAGAGACAGGAAGGTATTGTGGAATGGGGAAAAAATATGCTAGTCTAAGAATTAGGAGACCTGAATTCTAGTTTTTTTCATTTTCCCAGGAATAAGCTAAATGATTTGCAATGATTAACCTTAATCTCTCCTTACCCGGTTATTTCTTGCTTAGATTTCACTCACAATCTCCTTGAATGTTTCTGAGTCAGTGGGCAGATCTACCATGTACCTAAATCCAATTGCCCCACACACTTGTGCAGGTTCATCAGCAGCTCCAATAGCATTCAGAATAAAATTACAATTGCTTAGCAGGCCCCGCAAGGTCTTTCAAGAGCTAATTAAGCCTTGCTTACTTTTTAGTCCATTTCTCTTACCTTCAGTGACCTTCCTCCCTCTCACCATTCAGAACCACTAGAGGCCACACTGTCATAGCTGGAACGCAGTTTCCTCCCCAACCGACCCAACTCTTACTTGGATTTCAAGATTCACCTTAGTGACTGCCTCTTTAAAAAAAATTTCCAGATCCTTCCTTCTGGGTTTGGTGCCTTTTTTTGTTGTATTATAGCACCTACTGTATTATAATTATCTGTTTAATCTGTTCTCCCCCTCCATCCATGCATTAGACCAAAGTTTCTCGGCAAATGGTAGAAAAATGCATAATGAATGAATGAAAATCAACTTGCTTCATTTCTATTATTTTGGGGGTGGGGGTGTGTGAGAGAGCTTGAGTCATTGGTTAATACCATCATCAAGAAATCAAGTCATCATTTTTACTGGGAATTAAAAATACAACCACCATTCCCCAATCTGGCTGAATGCTTTAGTGGAGAATAAGTACTTAATTAACAGAATTAATTTTAACTCATTAGAATACTGAAATTAATCTTGAAGGAACAGTTAGTTCCTTTCATCTCCTATGCAAAAAAAAATCTTTAATTTGGGTTCAACTGATGAGTTCCTTTGTGATTGCTTCTTCAAGCAAGTTCCCACCTTTCCTGCCCTATCTTGGCTCCATCTGACCGTGGTTTATAGCTGGGTATCTCCTATCTCTGCCAAAAAACACAAAGGCAGCCTTGGGCAATGGAAGAAAGATCAATCCATGTGGAAACAGAAAATCTGGTTTGAATTTGTCATTTCCTAGTGTGGTGACCTTCGCTAACATATGCAACCTTTTTTGGACCTCAGTTTTCTCTTCTATAAATTAGGATGATACTTGCCTTACAGAGTTACAGTAAGGTTCAAATAAGATATGTGATGTGAAAGCATTTTGCACTTAAATGCTAAACAAACATGTTATTTCTTAACCCTAAACCCAAAGCTTCTGTATTACTTAGAACCAGCTCTCTAGTCTTTTTCCTGGAACTCCTATACCAGGCCAAAGAAAAAAAAAAGGATTAATTTACATTAATCTCTTCTTCCATGTGGATAGGATAGAAAACAGTAAAACCTAAAGAAAGGAGGAAGATCAAGGAGCTCATATATACTTCAAACAGAGGTAACTGATTCTGAATGGGAGTTGAGAAAGAGACATCTCAGCTCTTTATATTGGTCTCTCTTGCTTCAAACATTTCTCTTCTTGCCCAGCCCCTCACCGCTACGGGTGGTGCTCTAGGCAATATAGGGAGTTAGTTCAGGCTGCATCAAATGTTCCAACAGTGTCTCATGTTCTGAAAATGCCTTTGCAATCACTTCTACATATTATGTCTCACAAGGACCTAGGGAAGTATGTTAATATTATCCTTGGATCGGAAAAAGAAGACAGCTAGCAATTAAGTGATTTGCCTCAGGTCATAGAGAGAATTAATGCTGATGTTAACATTCAGAGGGCCCTCTCTCCAGGCAAAGTGAACTCCTTAAATTCTCTAGTTATGGGGATCTATACCATGACCACATTTACCAACTTTCAAGGCAGGTGATCTTCAGGTACGGCTGAGGAGTCTCAGGGGCACGTAGAGAGACCCATACAATTCTTGTCAGCTTGGTCTTTCCCTAAGTCATAGGCAAGTGCAATTTTCAGTGGAAAAATTTGACATACAGAAAGAAGGTTATTTACAGATAGCCAGACAGTAAATATGAAGCAGAGACAGGAGGGCAAGTCAGTGTTTTTTCCTAAGTTGAAATTCTTTCTAATACGCCATTAAATCTCAAATAGTAAAGTTACTTCTATAGGATGGGGGCTGCTTGCACTAAAAGCAACTTGTATCTAATAAAGCAATTGTGAGGGGTCATTTCCAACATTTACCATTATCTTGATTACTGGTTCTCATCTTTTTTTTATAGAGGAGTCCATGGTTAATAAATTAAGTAAACTTGAAAATTTAAAACACGGAAGTAAGTTTTAAATTACTTAGATAAATAAAAAACAGGTGGGACAGAGCTCTTGACCAGAATGAATTGGTAGAAAGGTACATGTCTTAGGAAGTAATCCCTTTACCAGGTATTCCCAGTTCTTCTTAAAGTCACATGGTAGGATTGTACTTCCCCATTCCCTTTGAAGACAGGTATGGCATAGGACTCGCTCTGGCTATTAAACAGGAGCAGAAGTGACATGTGACATGTGACACTTCTAGGCGAAAGCTTTAAGAGGCAGTGTGCAATGTGCCATAGACCTCATTCCCTCTGCCATTGTGTCTGGTGTCAGGCAATGTTTCAGCTGGTGGCTCCTCTGCCTCGTCCTCTGCCCAGGCCAGGTGGAACAGAGCAGCAGCCAACCCATGGTGGATATGTAGCTTGAGAAAGAAAAATGCATATTCTAAACCACTTAGATTTGAGGGTTGTTTGCAATCAAAGCAGAATCTACACTGCCCCAAAATAGTTCACCTTATTCAAAAGGAACAGATTTAATAAAAGAAATAAGAGTAGCAAAGCATGTGAAAACGGACACATTGAATTGAGCTGTAAACCTAAAGGAAAAGTGGAATGAAGAGTAAGAAAATAACTGGATAGAAAGGAAGTGACTCACTGGGATGCATCAGCCAAAAGCTCTTCTAACACTGATGGTAAAACTGGTGTGGTGGACAGGCCATTGTTGGGAGACTTTGTCCATTTGATATATGTTGAAGATTTTGTTACGCTAAAATGGCAGCATCTAATAAAACCTTGACTTACCCAGAAAATAATGGGATCTTTCTTTCAAAAGCAACAATGTAGTCTTTCAAGAACTGGAGATTCAGTGAGGGGAAGTGCAAATTGGAATTAATTTAGTTCTAAAAGGAAGGAAGTAATGGAAAACAGGAGAAAAAATATCAACCAAAACAGGGAACACTGGACATAAGAATGTACTCCACCCTTTAGAGAAGTGATTACAAAAGATTTAGAAGAGATTTACCTGATACCATAATCATAAAATGTAAAAAAGATTGGAAATCTGGCAGGATGGGAACATATAATATATGACATTACAATTAGGTCACAAATAATCTTGATTAGGAACCTTCAACACTTGCAAAATGCTATATTAATTTTGCATTCAAGAAATGTTTATTGAACAACATTGAAAAAATGTTGAATAACCAAAGAGAACATATTTCTGCCTTCAAGGAGCTTCTAGTATAATGAAACAGAAAACCAACCAATGGAACTCCCAGTTAACATCTGTCAAATACTTAGCATTTGTTAGTGATTATGATAGGACCCTCATGTACTTTTTTGCCCCTAATTCTCACAAACCTGTTGGGTAGGGTTATTGTCCTTATTTTAAAGAGGAGATACCAAGGCTCAAGGAGATACAGTAATTTGGCCTTGGTTTATATAGTAATTAACAACTGGGACTTGAAATCATTTTTTTTGGGTGATTTCAACATATATATTCTTTCAACCATACTTTGATGCCTTTCAAACCTAACTCTAAGATTATGTGATCTTTTACATTTTTTGAAATGTTAATTTTATGTGGGGGGCATATGTGTGCTTTAAATGGACAATGGATTTATCCCATAGAAAAAGAATTCCTTTTTATGTGATTTTTTAATTCATTGAGAAGATAGTTTTAGAAAATCATGAGCCATTAAAGATTTAGAAGCCATGTTTTGATAATCCTCTATAAAGTCACATGTAAAATACAAAGTTGCTTTTCAGCAAAGAATCTGGAAATCATATTTAATATAGGAAAAAGGATACTCAGAAAATAACAAAATCTTCTACAAATACAAGCAATGATCAAATTGGTTTTACAAAGCTATAGCAAAGAGTGGATGTTTTCTTTTTTGTAAGAGCATTTTGCTTTTTTTCTTCTGGACCTGAAATCCAAGAATTAAAAAAGGGAAGTCTGACATACTTCTTTTTCAGAAGGCCCAGTAATGTACACCTATAATTGGAGGAAAATTTGGCATCCTGAAATACAACTCACCATTTATTGTTAAGTCAACCAGGTAAATTGATTTTAGCATTCTGGAAGAAAAATTGCACCTTTGGTGTAGAATTGCTTCCTTATAAGTGCTGAGCCAGATATTAATGTTGATTTGAAAAGAAACAAAAGCATCCAAGCTCTAATGTACTTCAGGCTTATAAATTGGAATTCAGTCACTTTAAATTAAGTTGGATTTCTTGAAGCAAAACTATTCTTATGATTTTTGTATTACTGCTCTGACTCACAGTTTATATACCACATAACAATGTTTTAAGCTCTTCAGATATAACAGAAATGGAAACCTCCATGCTGCAGGTTTCTGGGGAAATGCTCACTCCCACTAACACAGGCACATAGCAACTATATGACCAACCTATTCTTAGGACCTCAAATGGCACTGCACAAAGTCTGCTCTAACTCCTTTCTGTGACCCAGTGCATGAAGGAAAAAAGGACTGCCTGCTAGTTCTTTTATATATATATTTTTGCTTTATTTTCATTATAAAAGTAATATATGTTCATTACAGAAAAATTAAGAATTCCAGATTGGCCAAAAGAAAAAAAATGTGACACATATCTTTCTAAACCCTTTTCTTTACAGATAAATGAAATTTTGTTTTTTATAAAATAATATACTATTAGTGATTTGTTACCTTATTTTTTTCACTTAATGACATATTCGAAGAATATTTACAAATACATATGTTATATAGTTCTATAGCATTAATGCATGGTGATTCCACTTTGTTAAAAAACAACCACTATATTTGAATATTCAGGTTGTCTCCAACATTTAGCTATTAGGTCATTTCTTAAAGAAATGTGCTATAGTCTTTGGAAAGAAATCAAATGTTTATATTTTAAAAGTTTTTGTTATTTATCTGCATATTTGTTCATTTTTAGTAAATGGTAAAAAAAAAAAAACACACACACACATTTTGGAGGTAGGAATACAATCACGGGTAATGAATAAGGACTCAGTATTAGATCTTGATTCTGACAGTTTATCTGTCTCACTGAACTTCCTGTCCCAGTCCCAGCCCAGGGGTTAGAAGCTAGGTCCTGCTGCTCTCCTTGCCCTTGCTTGTCTCCTTTCTGAGTCTGGAGCTCTTTTCTGGGCCCAGCCCAGACACCAACTGCTGTCCCTGAGGTTGTACCCAGCTTGCATAATCTGAATGATCCTCTGCCAGCGTTTTAGCTTGCCTGCTTACTCACAGTTTCCAGTATCTGATGAGCCCTTAGAGTCGTGCCTTGATGGCCTGGAGCCCTCAGGAGCTGTCTCTGCAGGAACACAACCATCCCACTGTCTGAGGTTGACTTTTATGGCTGGGCTTAAGCATTTCATCATTCACATAAACATTCATTCTTTCATCCATCACACAGCTCAGTGAGCACCTAAACTGGTACCACCTTTATATAGATGCCGTCTGGACCTGGAGATACAACTGTGAATAATACACAATCTCTGCCTTTCCAGAGAGGTCTATGTTTCAGAACTCCTGAGGAATACTGAGCCAAGGGAGAAGGCATTTATTACAGCCAGTTGGGAAATCTCTAGATTTGTTTTAAACAGAGTGGTAAGATTATGTTTAGTTTGGAGAGACTGTGACATTAGATATTTCTGATATCTTTAACCCTGTGTCTTTTACTTTTATGATTTTTCCTTTTAAACTCATCACAATCCTTGTTGACACAAGCTTGGAAGAAAATGAATCACAGGATGTTCAAACTACAATTTTATTAATATACGTTACAAATCCATTATGATACATGCAACCATTGTATACATGACCATGTATACATGACCCACATCTGGAGGGGGGTGAGTTAAATAATGAAGTGTGGATATAGAAGCAACGAGAGCAGGGTGACTCATGGGTGAGAACATTATCATCATTTATGGAGGCTTATACACTTGACACATCTCTCAATTTGTAGTGGTGTCTATTTTTAGAAACTGAGTCACTAAGCAGGTGAAGTTTTCCCTTCCCTATTTCAGTGTCTACTGTGTATATATGATATTTTTTTAAACTATGCCAACTCCCAGTAGTAAATTGGAAGAGATCGCAGAAACCTTCTGGCCCAAGATTTTCATGAAAAAAACTGAGCCAAGGTTCAATGGCTTGAGGTTCCTTCACTTCAGACTTTATCCAAAAGCAATTAGGAGTTTATGGGTGAAAAAGTGAAGAGAGCAAAGTCTACGTAAAGAAGAAACATGAAGAAAATGAACATGAAGAAAATGAAAATAAAAATTAATAATTATTGTCCAAACTCTTTAGCCTGACATTAAGTCCATCTCTTGTTCCTCACCAACACAGGTTCTCCTCTTCAGCCAAGACTATTTTTGAACACAATTTATATTTTAATCTCAAGTATATTGACATACCATTCAGGCATTCTAATCCATGGCCTTGACCTTCATACCTAGCTCAGGCCTGGCTATTGCCTGACAAATGGAATGTTCCTTGGCGATGGCTCCTTAGCTTACATGTACTCAGTGAACAGCACATATTCACTTGCAAGAATAAAACACAGCTTTGAAAATTTAATAACTTTGCGTATGTTGGTATTTGGTGTCTCCCAAACTGTTTTTTTCCTCCCGAGATTTTGCAACCAGGGGAACTTGTTAGTTAGCACGCACCAGGGAGAACTAAACATTGTTTAAGGATACCAGTTGCCTCCCTTCTTATTTTTACCATGGTCATATCAATTACACTCTCCAAGGTTGAGATCAAAGCCAGGAGTGTCCAGTTCTGGGAAGACGGTGGAATAGGCTAGGTTGAGTTCACATCTGCTCCAAGGAACAGCTAGAGAAATGACAGAAAAATGACCAGAGGGTGATTCTAGGGTGTAAGTGACCGGGAGGGTTTTCCACACCACATAGGGAGGCCCTGGTTGAAAAAGCAGAAGAATCAAGATGCAGAGAATCAGATTGGCCAGCTAGTGCAAACAGCCTAATGTGCCACTTTCCAAACTCAGGCCCGGAGCCCTCAGGGGCACACACACAGGGAGACCAGGACAAGGAACTAAGCTGAGCCACTTTCCTTGAAAGCACTTCCCTCATGTGCACCATGGCTCCTCCTATGCCTCATGCACCTGAACGCTGCCACCCACGCCCTCACCACACTCCAAGCACCTCCATGCTGACCCCCAGACTCATGTGTCCCCTCCTGCATCCCCTGTGCATGTACGCAACCTGCCCCCACCCGACCAATCTCTCCCCGAAAGTGCACAGTCTCGCCCAGTCCCTCCCGAGACCCACACACCAGCGTCCAGCCCCTTCACCCACACCTCACCCTCCCTGCCCCCTACGACCAGTCACTTGTGCTACTGGGCTGCAGGC
>PVIY010044161.1:0-19879 GCA_004026745.1 Myrmecophaga tridactyla
TTTGTTTAACTTCAAATATATTACTTTCTTTCTTATATTTATGAAAAGGACTTGCATAGTGTAGATATTACAATACATAAAACATCAAATAACAAACATGTTTGACGTTATGTGATAGGATGCCAAATCAATGGTCATGGAATAATGCCCTCACATATTTTTGTTGGAGGACATTTTTACTTATGCAAAAGAACAATCATATATGTTATGTAATTTTTCTTTCACATTAGATTTTTCTACATGAGATACATTTCTATTAAAACTTCAGTGTTGGCTCTTCCCTGCAGAAGAAAGGAGAATTAGTAGCATGATTTAGTTGCTAGTAGTGATGGAATGATGGGACTTCAAAGTAGTAGAAGCCAGACGAAGAAGGCAGAGGGTTAGTTTAAAAATCGTAAACTTTGGGACATTGTAGAGAATATGTTTCCTCTAGGTGCAAAATAAATAGGCAACCAGTGAGATTTCAACTTAATATCTGCAATCAAAAGAATACAAGAGTGGAAGAGCAAGAACCTGATAGGGTTGCCACAATGACAAGATAGGATTTCATGCTCTGTTTCCAGATATGAGCCAATTTTCATCTCTGGAATACATTGTAAAGAGGTCGTTTGGTTCCCAGGGTCAAGGATTCTATACCACCACATCAACCATATATTGCAAATCTTCCATTAAGCCTTCTCCCAAAAGATATACAGCTATTAATTGGGAAATTTGGAAAAGTTAGGTTTTTTGAGGACTATTGGACAAAGCCCAATATAGTATACCTAAAGCAGCACCATGGCTTCCCTGTTAGCGTGAACATATACATAGCTAGGTGATAAACAGATTCCTGGTTAAATTTTGGCTTACAGTGGGTCTACTGGATGTAAACATCCATTCATTCTTTCTTTTGTCCCCAAAAATGTGATTGCGATTGAGATGCTTGACATAGGAATAACTTTCACATACGGCCCTTGATCTGTGGGTTAAGGACTACCATGACACTCCCTTCCCTGGCCAAAAGAGTAACTTACCAACAATACTGTTTTCCAAAGTGGGATGTCAAAAATTGGTAAGACCCTTAACAGTTTAAAATTATAGGAATTGTCTTACCTATCAAATTTCTGTTTAATTCACTGGTCTGGCATATGCAGACCTGGATGAGTCTACTGGATACATCTTAGAGAACGAAGATAAGCTACTACAAATTCATCAAGTAGTAACCTTGATTACAACTGCTGTGATGGATTGTGCAAGTGATAGAAGATTTAACAAAGACTCAGGTACACCACATGCTGCTACTGATATGGTGAATGCGTTCTTTTTTGCACTTATCAGGAAAGACAGTGAAAAACAGTTCACATTCACATAGAACAGACACTGATGTTCAACTGACAGTCTTACCAAAGGACATGTTAATTTTTCTTTTATTAGCCTTTCTGTATATTCTGGACTTTCTGTATGTTTTTCAGAATCTTAATATACCTCATTGATAACTTTATGACGACTGGGCAAGTCTCCTCATGGAGTTGTCTCTAATTCTCCAAATGACCTAAAAATTCCCTCTAGCCCTTTTCACTAACAATCCCAAATAAGCCAAATTACATTAAGAAAATTCTTACATGTAAAATCCACCTTATTCCCTATATTGCATTATTAAAATAATAATTTCATGTGAGAGAAAAATATGATGGAATGATTTTATGTTTGTAAGAAAATAAAGAGCCTCGCTTTAAAACAAAGCTTACAAAACTTTTATTAATGTTTGATAAAGTGTGACATTTTAGGGTTGTATCTGAGAGTTAGGATTTAACAAATAATTATAGTCATTGAATCATTTTCTGGATGCTTTCTAACTTTCTAATATATTGCAGGGTAGCTAAAAGTAAATATCTGTAACTACTGTGACTCACTGAACTGTAACCTTGATATGTGTTAACCTTTTGATGTAGCCAGAAGCAAATATTCTGCAACTATTGTAACTCACTGAACTGTAACCCAGATGCCTTGATGCTTTGATGATGGTTTATTGTGTAACTGTACAATTTTTGCTTTGTAACTATTAATCTCATGATAAGCCCTTACTGACCTACTTGTATCCCCTTATCTTGTTTTGCAACTTTGAAGTCTAGTGATAGTTCAGGCATTAATGTTTATTAATGTAGGAACTGGAGTTGACCCAAACCTAACCCACCCCACTTTCTAAGCTCTCTTGCTAGACAAAGCCGCTTCTAAATGGAATTAGCCTGCCTGGCATGCCCAGTAGCTTAAATTTTTAACTATAGATGACCTATACCTTTCATAATACTAAAAGTCATGCCCATAATCATGTTAAGACTGCCATTTCCTTATATACAATCTGTGACTAAGCATGCAATCAATCTGTGCATGCTCAACAATTAGATTATCTCTGATTTCCTCATCTCAAGCTATTGCATTCATCTTAAACTGGCTGCCTTTGTTAAAAATGTATAAAACTTTCATAGTTCCTGTTAGGCAACCCACCCACCCATAACTGCCAGGAGGCCCCTTGCAAAACCAAACCTGCCCCAGCCAACAGGGTAGTTGCATGATTGTCCTTGTATCCCCCTCCGGCAGCTGCATTCCTGCCCTAATTCTCCTTCTGCAACATCTGCCTTCAGGCAGTTACAACCCTGTATTACTACAGTGGAGTTTAACTTTTAAATTCCACTGATGAAGAGCTGCCAACTCCCAACTTAGCCTCCCACCCCAGCTTCTAAACCAACCAATAAACACCTGTCAACTTCCCGCTCCTAAATTAGACAAAGAAAACCCACTGTCTCTCTTTCCCTACTTCCCACCAACCATCCTGTATGACTCATACCCCTTTCCTTGTTTGCTGCTGTCACCATCTTAAGCATTCAGCCCACCTGAGCATAGCTTCATAATAAAATTCCCTGAATCAAGTTTTGGTCTCCTCTCCTCCTTCCCGGTCGAGAAACCTATCAGTTCCTGCAGTTTAGAAAGACAGATTTGAGGCCCACAACCCTCTGCTTCTCCTTGCTTTTCATTTTGCAATGAGACTCTTTATCCCTTCCCAACCCTGATGTCACAGGATTGTTCACTGTGCCACTGGGCAGCATACCCGCTGTGTTTACTCTGGTAAATGATGGGTAATTACTTCAAGAGAAAGGACAACTTCCCAACCCTTTTTAATAAATATGAATACCAGGTATATATATTAAATAAATACATAAAGTTTAATTAAATAAGATACTTTCATCAGCTGGAGCAGGTGAGATTAACCCATTCTCTAAAATAGATATCTAATTAGCTTGTTAATGTTGCTTTTACCCCTGGGCTAGAGCCTAATTACTTTTGAGCCAAAGTATGAGATTCAGCCTTGAGGACCTTCTAGGAAGGAGAGTGAGGTCTTAGTGAGGGACAGAGCAGTTGGAGACACTGAAGCATTCTACCCTTAGAATTAGGCTTTCCTGTTTGGTTATTTTGAACATTTCCAATCTCATCCTCTGTAAAGCACAAGTTGTGCTGGTTTGAAAGGATGAATGTCCCCTAAGAAAAGCCATGTTTTAATCTAAATCCCATTTTATAAAGGCAAAATAATCCCTATTCAATACTGAATGTTTGAAACTGTAATCAGATCATCTCCCTGGAGATGTGATTTAATCAAGAGTGGTTGTTAAACTGGATTAGGTGACGACATGTCTCCACCCATTTGGGTGGGTCTTGATAAGTTTCTGGAGTCCTATAAAAGAGGAAACATTTTGGAAAATAAAAGCAATTCAGAGATTTGGAGAGAGCAGAACGACATAGCCAGGAGAAGCAGAGTCTACCAGCCAGTGACCTTTGGAGATGAAGAAGGAAAATGTCTCCCAGGGAGCTTCACGAAACAGGAAGCCAGGAGAAGAAGCTAGCAGATGATGCCGTGTTTGCCATGTACCCTTCCAGATGAGAGAGGAACCCTGACTGTGTTCACCATGTGCCTTTCCACTTGAGAGAGAAACCCTGAACTTCATCAGCCTTCTTGAACCAAGGTATCTTTCCCTGAATGCCTTAGATTGGACATGTCTACAGACTTGTAATTGGGACATTTTCTCAGCCTTAGAACTATAAACTAGAAACTTATTAAACTTCCTTTTTTAAAAGGCATTCCGTTTCTGATATATTGCATTCCAGTAGCTAGCAAACTAGAACACAGGCTGTATGGGAAATGTAACCCATTCAAAACAACCTAACACTTTCTGCAAGATACACACAGGGAATACATTTACATTCAATAAGAAGTCACTTCTGTCCAGGTTACAACCTTATGCAATTTACTATGAAAGTTTTTAGGCTACCGGTCATCACTTCTTCTATATCAAACTAAGTCATATTGTGGGAAGAAGGCTTTAAGGCCAGAAAACTTAGTTTTCAGTTTTTGTCATGATTTTTTAAAATTTCAAGAATAAAAAAGGCTACAATATTTAAGAATTGTTGCTGCCTTCATAACGTGCATACTAGAAGGCTAAAAAAATAAAGCAGTTTTTTGCATATGGCGAACACAGTCAGAGTTTCTCTCTCATCTGGAAAGGCACATGGTGAATATGGCATCATCTGCCAGCTTCTTCTCCTGGCTTCCTGTTTCTTGAAGCTCCCAAGGAGGCATTTTCCTTCTTCATCTCCAAAGGTCGCTGGCTGGTGGACTCTGCTTCTCGTGGCTATGTCGTTCTGCTCTGCCCTCTCTGAATCTCTCATTCTCCAAAATGTTTCCTCTTTTATAGGACTTCAGAAACTAATCAAGACCCACCCAAATGGGTGGAGAAATATCATCATCTAATCCAGTTTAACAACCAGTCTTGATTGGGCTACATCTCCAGGGAAAAGATCTAATTACAGATTCAAACATATAGTATTGAATAAGGACCACTCTGCCTTTACAAAATGGGATTTAGATTAAAACATGGCTTTTCTAGGGGACATGGATCCTTTCAAACCAGCACAGTGTACAATTCACTTAAAGAAAATAAAGAAAGAGAGAAATAAAAACAAGTTTCATTAGACCAATTGCTTGGAAGAGACTCAGCATAACAATAAAATCAAATTGTTTTAGGATTACGTTTTTTAAAAGTATGACTCCAATAGCACTACAATGTACCAAAGTATAAAATATTTAATTAAACACATACTGTCAAGCTTTCTTGTTTAAAAATAGCCATATAGACAAAAGGCAGAAGACTTATGAATTGTAATTTTCATTGTAAACTAAAATACTATGACTAACCAAAATCTCATTTTGGAAGAGGAAAGAAAGCGGTGTGAAGGTTATATGCCCTAAATTTTATATTTCATGGTGTCCAATAATAGATATTTTTTAAATTGATAAATCAGAGAAAAAAGAACTGATTATATGTTCAAATTAGGACCCCACTGAAAGAAAATGTAATATAACTAAGAAATCATCATTTTTTGGAAAATGGGAGATAGAGTCAGAGAGCAGTTTAAGAAACAAATCCTTCTTCATTCATATCATGAAGACAATGGTTATTTTCTAAATATGATAAGGAGGAATATGATTAATTGTGGTAGAATATGATATTAGGCTACCCTGCTTGCAAGACCTCATAGATAAAATGAGAAAACAGAGATTCCCAGAGAATTCATAAAGGAGAATTGAATAAATCAAACAGCCTCGAGATCTAAAAATCTAGACACATGGCCTCAACTGAGTCATTCCAGCTCTACCCAGACATGACAGCCATGTCTAGCTTTGGTGCCAGACTTGTGGCTAAAGAAGCCATCTTGGCTATTCAGACCCAGCGATCACAACGTGGAGAAGAGACAAATTATCACACAGAATTTCAACAAATAATAAAATGTTTTTGTTTTAAACTACTAAATCTGGGTCATTTTGTCAGATAAGAATATACACCAACACCAAGTATGTATAACAGAAGTGGAGTGCTCCTACAACAAAAACTTAAAACGTGTCATTTTTGTCAGTGACTGAATTCAGTGGTTCCTTGAGGAGACTATTAATGAAGGTCAGGAGAACAGTGAAAAAAGTTGTTATTGGAAGATAGAGATAAGATAATGCTATCGTATCATGCAGTAAAAAAAAAATGGCAGCACACTGGTTTGAGGAAATGTGGAAAATGCAATGTTGAAATTGGCTAAGGGGATTTTCAAGTAGAATATTGAAAGTTCTACTTCCATATAATAAAAGAAAATAAGATACCGATAGAAAGAGATGAGTTAAAGACCCGAGCTGTTTAGTTTTCAGTCAGAACCCAGAGGAAACATTTTCAACACAGAACTTAATCGTTTGGGAAATAAAAGTATCTCTAATTCTCAACCTCTCTAGAGCACAAGAACTCCTCAAAGAAAATTAAAAACTGGAGGTGAAGACATATTATAAGTTGCTACCAACAAAACAGGGCCACAGAGTCAAGCTCAGACCAATTAAGTATATGAAATATCTTTTTGAAGGTCATGCTTTATAGACTTTCTCAGTGAAATAAGGTTTGCTTCCTAAATCTTAAAGGCTTTCTTCTTTAACCCTAACTAGAATAGAGACTTTTAGAAAGCTTAAAGGTTTTATGCCATTGCATCCTGGTTCATGGCTCATGATAGAAATCAGCTTGTCTCAAAGAGATTTGTAGGACATCTTTTTCTGATTGATTGATTATAAACTTATTTATAGAAACTAACAATGTTTTTAGGGAAATTATATCAACTTAGATTAAAAATCAAGACATAAAATAAAAAGTCCTCTGGGCCTTCAGCTTCATATGAATAAAAATCCATTTCTAACAGAAAAGGAATGCCAAGCTCAGAGGATGGAGTCAAGATTAATAGAATATATTCAAACTTAACCTATAACAGGGCTCACAACTTCAACCATATTTTTCAAAGAGACCCTTAGCTTCTATTTAAAATATTTGGTTACTTCAATAGTATCTTGTGAAAAGCCATGTAGAAATAAATGGGCCTATATGCTACATGGAGAATAAGTGAGGAATTCAGCCAACAAAGAGAACTGACAACCAAAATTAGGATTTTATCACTCCAGTTGAGTCTTTCCAGCCAGCTCTCAGCAGGTAGAGCCATCCTAGCAGAAGTGCCAGATGTAAGAATGAAGTCGTTTTGGCCATTCTAGACCCAGCAGACATTACATGGAGAAGAAGTGCGCAATCTCCTCTGTGCCCTTTTAAAATTGTTGACATACACATTTGTGAAAAAGAATAAAATAATCATTATTTTAAAACCTAAGTTTGGGTTATCCTGTTTGGCAGCAGTAGATAACCAATAATATATAATAATCAAAGACACAATAGCCATAAATATTACTTTTTTAAGTATGACAATGTTTGCTGCTGAGGAGAGAGGATAGCAACAGTAATGAAGATGGTTATCTTTAGTCTTAGGACTGTATTAGTTTGTAAGCTGATGGACTGCAATATACCAGAAAGAGAAAGGCTTTTATCAAGGGAATTTAGTAAGTTATAAGTTTACAGTTCTAAGCCTATGAATATATCCAAACTAAGGCATCCTGGGAGAGATACCTTAATTCAAGAGAGGACAATGCATCTGGAACACCTCCGTCAGCTGGGAAGGCATGCTGGTTCCTTGCCGGCCCCTTGTTCCTGGGTCCTGTTGCTTTCAGCCTCTGTTCCCCTTTGGGTTCCTCACTCTGATTCTCTTAGACTGGTTTTCATCTCACTTCCCTTGGCTCTCTCCAGGTTCTGACTTGCTTAATGTGTACTTGTAGACTTCTAAATTTAGTCTACTGGAGTGAAAATTATTAGCAATAAAACAGTTGGGGAGGGACACCATAAAAGAGGGGTAACCAGAAGCAAAAAAAAATTCTCACTAAAAGGGGTGGGGGGTATTACTGAACTGTTATAAGGCAAGACAGGTCCCAGAAATAGAAAATATAATAAAAAAGGCTCATAGAGTAAGGAAAAAAAAAGTTAAACAAATTATAGCAGCTGGGGAGAAAATTCTGCACAAAAACAAAACAGAATAAATCAGGATTCCTGGAGAATGAACAAAGGAAAGGAAGTTTTCTCCTGAAGGTAAAACAATTACATATAAAAGGACAATCTTAAAAGTTTTACCACATACCCAGGGCAAGAATCAGGAACAGAAGACCTGAGAAAACTTAAATAGTTAACACAGGCAAATCTAAATTTTCATTTTAAGTTGTCCTGAGCATCAAAGAAGAGCCTTAACCTATAACATATCTACAATAAAACTCTAGGCAAAGGGAAGAAACTTACCCTCAGAATGAGTACATCAAAATAGTCAGATACCTAGACATAAGCAAAATATTACTCACCATACTGTGAAACAGGAATATATGACAGAGTTAGGGAACAAACTAAAACTTCAGAAAAGAAACAAACTTTGGAACAACTAGCCAAAGAATGTGAAACAAATTCTCCTAAATGAATTCAAGGATATGAAGATAAATATGGACAGAAGTAAACTAATGGTGGCTATAGAGCTAAAAGTATTAAGAGGATAATGCATGAGCAAAAGAAGAATTGGAAAGTTTAAAAAGAAACATAACAGAAAGGCATAATAATGAGTATTAAAATATACATGCAGTACTACAAAACAAAAGAGGCATAAATAGCATATTTGAATAGATAGGAGAATCAATGAACTAGAGATAGGCCAAACAAAATCGAACAGTCAAAAGAATAGATAGAGAAGAAAATAGAAAAAAGTGAGCAGTGTTTAAGGGACTTGAATCACAGCATGAAGTGCATAAGCATACACATCATGGGAACTCCAGAAGGTGAAGAGAAGGAAAAGGGGCCAGAAAGAATATTTTTGGAATTAATGGCCAGAAATTCCCCAACTCTTATGAAGACACAAATATCCATATCCAAGAAGCCTAAAATACTATAAATGGAATAGACCCTAATAGATCTATTCCAAGTCACATAATAACCAGAAGGTCAAATACCAAAGATAAAGAGATCATTGGAAAAGCACAAAGGGAAAAGTAATTGACCACATATAAGAGATCTTCAATAAGACCAAGTGCCTGTTTCTCATCAGAAAGCATGGAGGTGAGAAGGCAGTGGTATGATATATTTAAGATACTGAAAGAGGAAACTGCCAGACAACAATTATTTATCCAACAAAATTATCCTTCAAAAAATGGGAGAAATCTTAAAATATTCACAGATAAATGAAAACTAAAGGAGTGAATGACTGAAAGACATGCCCTACAAGAATTCTAAAAGGAGTCCTTCAGGTTGAAAGGAAAATATGTGAGAGAGTGGCTTGTAGCAGAGTGAAAATATGAAGATCTTCAGAGAAGGTAATTAAATGGGTTAATGCAAAACCAAATGATATTGTATTCTCAATATATAACTGCTTTTCATACCTGTAAGACTTAAAATGTGGTTGAAAAAGAAATAGTCAGAGTCAGGGCAAGATGGTGGCATAGTGAGGTGTGGGATTTACTTCATCCTCCAGAGCAGCTAGTAAATAGCCAGGAACTATAGAAAACAATGGCTGAGGGTGGATATCAGTTAATGGATACACATTATACATCAGTCTGGAATAAATGGACTGCCTGAGATCCCATGTAGAACTGTAATTCTCCCAAGCAACAGAGGCCAGTGACCCTCCCCCACAGGTTTGGTAGGCTGATTCCCCAAATGGAAAGGAAACAGACTTTACTAGTAGCAAAGACATATATCAAAGAAGCTCCAATTGTGGAATTAATTAACAAATTCTGACTATTGAAAACAGGCCCTGAGCACAGATAAGTCTGGAGTATACACTAAAGTAACCAGGAGTTTTCATCACAGCATAGAGGGGGTGGGGTTGATGGAAAAAGAAACCCAGAGGTGTTTGAGTTGGACAGCACAAAATCCTGGAAAAGGGCTGGACCCCAAGTAAAGGGGGAACATACAGCCTGAGGACACATAGAGCCATGTAACAACTCAAACTTTTTATTGGAAAATCTGGGGAGCTGGGACCAGCTTTGAAATTACTTTACATTTATTTTTTTTTCTTTTTAACAGCTCATAAGATAGAACTGCAGGCACTCTCCAGCTCCAGCAATACCTCAGGAAAGGGCAGAATTAAGTCATGTCTTGAAATACAAAGTAAATAGGTGAAAGGAGTTAATTCCCTAAAAAGCATGACTTCTCCAAAAGTGGGATGGGGCTCAGCTCAAGTACAAACCCTCCTTCAGGAAATTCAGGCCCCAGGGGTTGGAAAACAGAGGCAATCAAAGCCTGCCTACTACCTCAGCCTCTGTCTCAACCACACCACTAGCAACAAGAGTCTGCAGAAATTAAAGGCTCCACATTATTTTATACCATTGGGGAGCTGCAGGCTGACAAGCACAACCTGGTGGGCAGGATAGGTAAAACATAGTCTAGAGGCTTCACAGTCTAGAGGGAAGTATGAGAACATGCTAGGTCACATCCTAAGAGAAACTTAATACTGTCTATTCTCTCCTGTTGAGACATTGGTCTATCTGGTTTGGGAAAATCTGACTGTGGTTGACCATATCTGAGGAGAACTTTGTTAAAAAAAATAAATAAATAAAGGCTCCATAAAAGAGGGATAAGAAACAGAAAAACAAGAAATGAAAAATTCTGATCAGTTAAACAGAACCTATAAGTTGAACTGAATGCCAAAAAAATAGAAAACAAAGCCAACCAACAATAAAATCTTAAGTGAAAGAGTGAAAACAACCTCTGGAATAAACTAATTAAGGAAATCAAGTGCCTAGACGTCAGTAAAAAATAATGAATCATACTAGGAAAATAAAAGATATGGTCCAAAGGAACAAACCAATACTTCATATGAGATATAGGAGTTGAAACAATAATTCAGGATACTCAAACAGACATGCAAAATCTCATTAAAAATCAAAACAATGAGTTGAGGGAGGATATAATGAAGAAATTGGCTGAACATAAAGAAGAACTAGAATGTTTGAAAATTGCAGAACTTATGGGAATGAAAGGCATAATAGAAGAGATGGGGAAAAAAACAATGGAGAGCTACCACAGTAGATTTGAAGAGGCAAGAGAAAGGTTTAGTGAACTAAAGGACAGAACATCTAAAATTGGACACAGAAAAGAAAATATAGGGGAAAGAATGAAAGAATATCAGCAGGGTTTCTTGAAATTGAATAACAACATGAAGTGCATGAGTATGCCCGTTATGTATATTCCAGAAGTAGAAGAGAAGGAAATAGGAGCAGAAAGAGTAATGGAGGAATTAATCACTGAAAGTTTCCCATGTCTTTTGAAACTTAAAAATAACAGGTCCAAGAAGTGCAGTGTACCTCAGAGTAGATCCAAATAGACATACTCCAAGACACTTACTAATCAGATGGTCAAATGTCAAAGACAAAGAGAGAATTTTGAAAGCAGCAAGAGAAAAGCAATCCATTACAAACAGGAGGAGCTCAATAGGACTATGTGTGGATTTCTTAGCAGAAACCATGGTGGTGAGAAGACAGTGGTACAATATATTTAAGAGTCTGAAAGAGAAAAAATGCCAACCAATAATTCCATACCCAGCAAACTGTCCTTCAAAAATAAGGGAGAGATTAAAATATTTTCAGACCAACAGTCACTGAGAGATTTTGTGAATAAGAGACCAGCTCTACAAGATACTAAAGGGAGCACTACAGAGAGATAGAAAAAGACAGGAGAGAGAGGTCTGGAGAAAAGTGCACAAATGAAGACTATCAGTAAAGGTAAAAAGAGAAAAAAAATAGATATAACATATAAAATACAAAAGACATTTGCAGTTTCCTGTTTGTTAAACAACAGCTAATATTATAGGTGTGTGGTGATATCTCATTGTTGTCTTAATTTGAATCTCCCTTATAGCCAATGAAGATAAACAGCTCGTCATGTGCTTTTTAGCTATCTGTATTTGTTCCTAAGAAAAGTGCCTATTCATATTCTCTGCCCATTTTAAAACTGGCTTGTTTGTTCTTTTGTTCTTGAGCTGTATAATTTCTTTATGCACATAGGATATCAAGCCTTTATCGGATATGAGGTTTTCAAATATTTTCTCCTATTGAGTTGGCTACCTCTTCAACTTAACAAATTCCTTTGAGCCACAGAAGCTCTTGATCCTATGGAGTTCCCATTTGTATATTTTTTTCTTTCATTGTTTGTGCTTTAGGTATAAAGTTTAAGAAGCTACCTCTTATTACTAGATCTTGAAGATATTTCCCTGCTTTTTCTTCCAATAGTTATATGGTACTGGCCCTTACATTTAGGTCTTTAATTCATTTTGAATTACTTTTTGCATAGAGTATAAAGTAGGGTTCCTCTTTCATTATTTTGGCTATTGAAATCCAGTTCCCCCATGCTTATTTATTGAAAAGATTATTCTCTCCCAGGAAGTTGGAACACTTAATTCACTGCTTGTAGGAATGTATAATGGTGCAACCTCTGTGAAAGACAGTTTAGCTATTCCTGAGCAAACTAAATATTGACTTGCCCTATGATCCAGCAATACCAATACTCAGCGTATACCCAGAAAAACTGAGGGCAGTGACACAAACATATATTTGTGCACTGATGTTCATAGTGGCACTATTCACAACTCCCAAGAGATGGACACATTCCAACTGCCCATCAGCAGATGAGTGGATGAACTAAATTGTGATATGTACATACAATAGAATTATATCAGCAGTAAGACAAAATGATGTCCCAAAACATCACAATATAGATGAAACTTGAGAACATATTGCTGAGTGAAATATCAGACACAAAGGGACAGATAGTATATGATTTCATTTTTATGGCTTTAGTAAAGATAATCTCAGATGTTATACTGTAGAATGTGGCAGACCTAGAGATACTCAGAACCTATAAACAGAGGCAAGTCTACCCAAAGAGAATGAATCTAAATCCAAGGGAATGGAGAGAAGTGATGACAACTAATTAATAGGTTTATAAGTAACATTGTGATGTTAAAGGTAAATATAACTGAAGGAAGATGTAGTGCCATGTGTGCTGATAATTAAATTTATGATTATAATTAAGTTCTCACATGAACTATTCCAATGGTTTGATAGTGGACAAGGAGTCAATAGCAGAAGGATATAGGGGGAAACTAAAAACGCATGTTATGGTCATATTTTTCTAAATGCCAATCAACATAACTCCTGTTGTCTCTTAACCTGGGCTCAAACTGAGATGCTATAAAGGTTACATGCACTAGAATTGCCTTCCTGGAATGTGTAATTCCCAGGTCCCTAGGTCAGATAAATCCTGAAACCAAGAGAGAGCAGCCTCTCCAGGATTGGCAATTGATTGCATACCCCTATACTTCAGTGTGGGCACCACTTCTCAACATGAAAGAGTTGGAATGGGCATTCCCTCAAGGATCCCTAAAGATTGGAGGAGGGATTAAAGGTGAGAGATGTGGTATAATAGAGAAAATGGGATTTAACAAATTAGTATGGTTGCTGAATCACTACATCAATATTCCTTCTACCCTCCAGTGTTTTGGAGCAGCTAGTAGGAAAAAGCTGAGATGATGGAATGGTAATCCATGACAAGAGCTGGAATCTGCTCTGAAGGTGCTTGTTGAAGTGTGCTTTGAAAATTATTACTCTTTTTCCTTCTTTGATGTGTATATATGTTTTATTTTAAAAAAAAGCATTTAAAAAATCCAAAAGATAAATGGTAGAAGAAAATATTGTCTTTATAGTATTAATATTTAATACTAATGGATTAAGCTCCCCAATCAAAATATATATACTGGCAAAATGAATTAAAAAACAGGACCATCTATATGCCATCCATAAGAGACTCACTTTAGAACCAAACACAAACGTAGGTTGAAAGTGAGAGGTTGGGAAGAGATCTTTCATGCAAACAACCACCAGAAAAGTGCAAGCTTAGCTAAACTGTTATCCAACAAATAAGACTTCAAATGTAAAGCAATTAAAAAGAGGTATTAATAAAAGGAACAATCCAACAAGAAGACAAAATAATCATAAATATTTATGCATTGAGTCAGAGTGCTCAAAAATAAATGAGACAAATACTACTGTACTCATTTATTGGCTCTAGTACACTTGCTGTAGATTTGGTATTGAAGAATGTGCCACAGAATTGATTTGAAAATTCAGAAATGAATAGCACAATACTATCTGATGGTAGCAAAATAATATAAGTACACTGAATGAAGCTGAATGTGAGTATGGGTAAAGGAGAAGGGCTGGGGGCATGTATAACACCAGAAGGAAAGATAGGGAACAAAGACTGAGATGGTTTATCTTAGCAATGCCTAGAGTGGACAAGGATAGTGATTAAATGTACAAATATAAGAACATTTTTGCATGTACAGAGTAATAGATCGAAAGCTTGAAAGTTTATATGATAGTAGATGTGGTAAAACATATTAAAATTTGTACATTAATTAATAAATATGTAAATGTTACAGTGCTTTGCTTTAAGAAGGTTTAGAGATAAAGGAAATTGGGAAGCATTTTATGGAATTAGATCTAATTATTATGAAATAATTTTAGAAGTTGAAGACAGGGAAAGGGAACTTACATAGTACAAGATGAGCAATAAATACATAGAATATGTAGATACCACTATGTAGCCTATTTTGAGAGAAAATTTTTTTGTATATGAAGCCCCCAAATTGGGGCTTCTCTTAATTTATCAAAGGTTCTTCAAAATCAGAGCTGTTTTCAGAAATTTAATCCAGTAGCATTATTGAAGACTATTGGAATAAATTAATACAAGAATACATAACATGTTTCTAGGTTATTATAAGGCATCAGATGAAAGTTGAAAAGGATTTGAACCAGAGAAGTTTCTATGGGAATGCAACATTGGGAATACAAAATCCATTCAATCAAAAATTGGCCAGAAAAGTAGTTAAGTTTGATAGAGGAAAGGAGAAGAGCTCTATTTCTACTAGTTATAATTTAAATTCCAACATAATGCTATCATTGTACAGTTTCTGGAAAAGACCACATTAATTTTTATTTCTATCACGAAGGAAATTTTCTCTGTACATTTTATGATCTCCATAACCATTCACCTTGTGCATGATGAGAAAATACCATACTAATGGCATATCAATAATGTGATGTCAGTATGTGAAGCTTTAGGGGTCTACAGAGAAAAACCTGTTGACAATATAGCAGCACAGCTGAAATCCATCTCTATGTTTTCTCTTCCCATCAAGGGCAATTCATTTATAATATATAAAAAGGGTCTCACCAGAAAAAGAGTCTTCCTAAACCATTAAGTATATTTTAAAAAATATCTTTGGGTGGACTCATCTACTTGTATTAAATTATATACTTGGATTTGACCTTCTCCTCTCCTTTAAAATTTTAACTTAAGTAAAAGATATTGTGCAGACTATTTAATTCAAGCCATCAGCTTTACACTTCCAAAATGGATCTGAAATGCAATCCCACCTCACTCATATCTTTTTTTTCTTTTTTTTGGTATTCATTCACATTCAATTATTCTGTTATCTCCCTCTTTTCAATAACTTCCACAGAAGTGTCCTGTACTTTAATTTCTTCACTGGTTAAAAAAAATATATAATATAACGTGATCCTATTGCATTTCAACTATATCCCCGGTTCATTTCTAATATGAATTCATGTTCAGGACCTTGCATTTTCCAATAGGACAGAGGAAACTGTTTTACTAAAATAATATACTTCACATAACTCTGACCAGCTCAAATGGTATTATGATGCAAATATAATCAGCTAAAATCTAGTTTTTATGTTTCATCTTAGTATTCTAAAAGCAGTGATAACTGATTTTGCATATATTTTCAGTGCTAAGAGGGTTGGTTGGAGAAGACTCGCATAAAAGAGTAACAGAAAGGAATTTGCTTTTTTGGGCATTCAAGTGCTTAACACCATCTCACACTTCTTTGTGGATTTAAGTGGTAAGTGCTTAAGATCATCTCTCACTACAGAGTGGAAAGGGAAAGTGAATCACAGTGATTGTTTAGTGAGATTGTCATGCCACATAAAACTCTCTGGACCTCCCTGAAATATTTTGCCAAAGCCTCCACACACAGCATTTCACTTTGTCAATTGAAAAAGTGACCTATGTGAATAGTGCATTGATAACAAATCAACCATTAAATTAACCATTCCTGTCATTTGATTTATTTGATAAATGGCAGCTAGAGAGATTGCAAGGTGTCTATGGTGTAAAAGATGATTGTTGTGAACTTCCAATTCACTCTAGGTATTTATTTTAAGAACTCCAATTCTTTGCTTTTTTCTTCGCTGCTCTCTATTTTATTATTTTAATGGGAAAATCGTTGAAACCCAGAGTATTTTTCTAAGCATTGTGCTTCTTTATACAGTTGGGTCAGGAATTATGTCATCCGATCACAATAATTTCCTCATAATGATAACCAATCACTCTCTTTTTATGGGTTTTTTTTTTTTTTTTTACATGGGCAGGCACCGAGAATCGAACCCAGGTCTTCAGGCATGGCAGGCAAACATTCTTGCCTGCTGAGCCACCGTGGCCTGCCCTTTTTATGGGTTTTTAAGTGAAGGGATTAATAGCAAAAATCATCTCAAATGAAAGCATATTCTTATTATTTAATTTGATAGAAAAGATACTTAAATATGCTCAAAGCTATGATTACTATTTTCCAGAACAATATTGAGCCCAAAATTGTTGTGTTTTAAATCTTCTAAGGCCTATCATTAATTATTTTCTGGTAATTGGCTAACAGTTGTTTTTCTTTTTAGGGAGAAGAGAAATTATCGTGAAGTTTGTGGCCAAATAAGAAGGCAAATGTTCTTCATGGCATTTAAAGGCAACAGCAGTTAGGTGAAAACAAATACCTATAACACTGTACTTTACAGAATGATTAGCTAAGTCAATTTACCATGTAAGAAATTTGAAAGCTTAGCATTTTATATATAATCACATGTAAAAAAAAAAAAATTAAAATTGACCTTGCCATTACAATATACAAAATCAAAGCTATCACAATTTGATATTATGAGGCATTTTCCATAAGCTTCAAAATGAGATTTTCTAAAACCTATCAATATTTGCATTTTTTCCTGTAAAAATGGACAAAGGTAACAAAGCACAATCTGATACATAATCAAGCAATGGATAAGAGGCTAAAAGCTCTGCCCAACACTCATAACCAACCCATTATACTGTCTGAATTTAAGGACTATTAACATGGATATGGTAGGCATGTTTGGGGGGTTTGTCTCAGGATCAGTGCATTAGGAGAACAGACAAAGATTAAGATTCACATATGCCTCAGAATCTTCCCTTGTTCTTTATTCATTTCATAGGCATGACTCAAGACTTCGGTATGAGCATATTTCTGAAAACTTCAGATCCATATTTGTTTCATAGTAAACTTCAGTGCATGCATATTTCTCTAAATAACACATATCTAAAGTTGGCCAACACTATCTTTCCTATCATGATTAATTATTTTGCACAAGTGCACCTCTACTTCGTGATCTAGAAATTTTACAGCAAGAGTAATTATAACAAAATTTAAATCTAATTGGAATTAAAATATCAATTGTTTTATCTGGGATATGTCCACAATTGGAATTACAGATACCCTTACAAACAGGATGAAGTGGATATATTTATAGTTTCCTTGTCCTTTTCTTTTGTGTCATTTCCTTTTCCTTCTCTTTCCTTATTCTTCTCTTCTTTAAACAAAAAGACTTCAAAACTTTTGCTGTAGTGTAAACCTTGTGTACAATGTCAAGTGTAATCTAAATTCAAAGCTTTAGGTGATACCAAATCTCAGAAAAACATTTAAAAATGTTAAAACTTGCCCTGACTTAATACAATTAAAAACAGCAATGTCTAAAGCTACATTTATATGGTAAACATTGAACTAAACCTAGGCAAACATAGTCTCTATATATTTTACACCAACCTGAAATGAACATTATTCAAATTCTTTGCGTAAAATTAACTGGGAAACGTTTACATTTGGCTTAGCACAGTCAAATTCAATACTGGAAATCTAGAATTTTATGAATGTATTTTGACCTTCAATGAAAGGTGATTTTCCTCCACAACAAAGCACCACAGTTCAATAAAATGATCTCTATTTTTATTTTGAAGGGAGGAAACATTGAAATTGTCCTTATTCTATGTCAAGAAAATGGCCAGTGGTCTTCACTTATATGAATCACTTTATTTCTTGCAGTCTTTTCAAATAATCAAGATTTGCATGTAAATTCAAAACAGCAATATTACCTACACAAGCTTGCATGCATCTATGCTATTAGCCTCAACTTTTCCATGGAATATTTACATGTGCGTCTTCTTATAAAAAAGCAGTGAAACATATAATGGAAGCCAATAGAGTATATGGGATATGTCATGGTTAGGGACATGTGTCAACTCGGCCAAGTTGTGGTAGCCATTTATCTGATTGGGCAAATACTGGCCTGTGTGTTGCAATGAGGACATTTCATAGGATTAGGTCATGATCACATCAGCTGCATTCACAGCTGATTCCATTTGTAATCAGCCAAAGGGGGGTGTCTTCTACAATTAGTGATGCTAAATCTAATCACGGGAAGCCTTTTAAGGAGGACTCAGAGGAGACAGGCCCCATTCCTGCTTCGGCTGGTGAGCCTCTCCTGTGGAGTTCATCCAGACCCTTCATCAGAGTCGTCGGCTTCACAGCCTGCCCTGTGGATTTGGACTCTGCGTTCCTGCAGTCATGTGAGACACTTTTATAAATTTAATATTTGCACGTGTTCCCTATTGATTCTGTTTATCTAGAGAAACCTAACTAATACAGGATAAATGACTAGAAAGACACTGAGAGTTGCATTTTAATTTTTCCAGCTAAGCCAGCTATCAGAAATGTCATCAACTATTTAATATGTCTTTGTTGTTCCTTTCATCATGGGGGGATGCCAGTATCAAGTTTGCATGATTTTTAAGAGAAACAAATGTGATAACATATCTAAAAGTGCCTGGCAAGTATGGGTGTTCAATACATATTAATCATCTATGCATATCTTCCATTCTTAAAATGCAAGTTGTTTGGTTACTTCCTTCAAATAGAAAACTTGGCATTATTCAAAACAATATTCTCATCAATGACTGTTGTCTCTTCTCACATTTGGTGAGAACTGAGGGTCTTCTCTGTCTTGCAGATAAACTGAGTCACCCTCATCATCATCATCATCATCATCACCATCATCACCATCATCATCATCACCATACTGAGTTTACCATGAGGTAGTTGCTTAGTTAATTGACTTACAGAGATAGCAGGGGAAAATTCTCTCAGTGCCATCACTTTTTGTGGATCCTGGCAGCTAACACAGTGAAGTTAATTAAAATGATGTGTTACAATGTCACCTAATAAATATCCACTCGATTATCATAATAAGTTACAAAAGAAAATTTTAAGAGGTTAGAATAGTGCACAGAGATCAGGTTGTCTTTTGGATGCTCCATCTTGAACTGGGCTTCCTGAAGTCTCTCTCTCCATGTGTGCCAAAGTTCAAATGACACTCCCTTTTGTGCTATGAAACATTCTGTACTCATCTAGTGATGGACTTAAATGCAACTTCGAAAGGTTGCTCATGCTACTGAGAGGACTAAGAAGGAAGTATAACTTTTAAGGAGAGGCCATAGATGTTAAAAGTGAGAGAGATGGAAGAGAAAACATAAAGGAGTTTGTCCAGGGATAGTGGCCACTTCCCACAATTGTGGGAAGTGGCCATTAGGTACATCCAAAGAGCCAAAGACTGAGGCCCTGCATCTATAAACAGAACTAGGGGAGAGAACTGAAAAGGCTAGAAAAGCAAGTCCCTAAATTCCCATGCACATTGACATATTCATGGATTTGAATAGTTCCATGGCCTGAAGACAAGGAGATATAAAATACTTCTAAGCTA
>PVIY010044162.1:0-19867 GCA_004026745.1 Myrmecophaga tridactyla
ACTGGGCCATATCTTCAGTTTTCCTAGTATTTTCCTAGTGTGATTTGTTATTTTTTGCTGGCATCTAGGCATTTAATTACCTTAATTAGTTTATTCTGGAGATTGCTTGCACTTCTTTTACCTAGGGTTTTCTTGCTGGTTGAATTTGTTGTCTATCTGTTCTTTGACATTTAGTTCATCTTTTTCTGGACCTCTAGCTTAGGTGTTGTTTAACATAGGAGAATTTTTCACTTGTTGTCTTGTTTCTTGCCCTGCTTGTATGTTGCCTTTTTCTCCCCACCCTGAGGAGGGTCTACATTGGTATTATAGACCCCAGCTGGATTTTCCCAGACCAAACTGGCCTCCTTTGAGGAGGAAGGATTCACCTGTGTCGGTTTTCCCTAAGGGTGAGACCCAGCAGGTTGACAGAGTTTCCTGTGAAGTCTCTGGGCTCTGTTTTTCTTATCCTACCCAGTATATGGTGCTTGTCTGCCTGCAGGTTCCACTAGCATAAGATGATGTGGTACCTTTAACTTTGGCTGGGGGCATGGTGGAGACAGAGGAGAGGTTGTAGGCTGGTTTTAATGGCTTCAAATTACCAAGCCCTGGTGTCTGAATTCCTTGATGGAGGGATTCCACCTGAGTTGGGCTTCACCCCTCCCCTGGTGAAGACACAGGTTCCCGACAATCCCTCAAAATGCATTTGTTTCTGCCTATGCCTGGGGCAGTTGTAGCGTGAGAAGCCCTGCCGCTGTATCCAAAGGCAGTTAAGCCTTTGTAGAAACACAGCCACAAAAACCTCTGTTTCCTTCTCTGTTCCTTTTTCTGTCAGCCCTGCCCCCTTGGTGCTGGGGCAAAAATGAGCGACCTCCGCTTTGACCAGGTTCACTTGAGCTGGGGGCCTATTTTTAGTATTCAGAATTTGTGAATTAATTCCACAATTGGTGTTTGGTTGGGCTCAGCCCCTGTTTCTGGTAAAGTCTCTCTCTTTCCCCCCTGGGAAACAACCTGTGGGGGAAGGGCACCAACTGCCGTGGCTTGGGGAACTCACAGTTCTGGGGGGCTCGCAGTCGGTCCAGCTGGTCCAGACTGGGGTACGCTGTGTGTCCGGTCACTGACATGGCCCCTGGAGCTGTTCTGTATTGTTTCTGGTTATTTACTAGTTGTTCTGGAGGACAGACTAAAACGCACACATTGCTAAGCCGCCATCTTGACCCGGAAGTCCTTCCTTTAGCTCTTGAGGCATGGGTCTTTGCATGTTGACTATGGGAGTGCTCTCTTCCAGAGCTCATCCATACAGAGAGTTTAGAGAATGGCTCCAGGCCAAAGCATAGGGGCCTCTCTGGTTCTTTCTGTGGGTGTTGCTCACAGTTAGAGATGTTCGGAATGGCACCTCTTCCCTAGGAATTGGTTTCCTCATGTTCCCAAGCCCTCCATTTTATGTCCTACAGCCAGTAGTCCCTTGCCTCAGGCAGCTGTTTTTCTGCTTTCCCACAGCATTCTTGCCTCAATGGTTTCTGTTGAGAAATCTATGCATAGTCTTATTGGGCTTCCCCTGGGGAGCTCTGTGTAGTACCTTCTATACACACGGCAATTTCTGGGACAGGGAGTCCCTCAGCCCCCAAAAGACAGACAGGGGCTTACATGCTTCCAGCATGTGCATGAGGGCTATTCTGCTTCCTCCAGAACTGGAACCAGGGAGCAGCACTGGGAGAGTAGGTCTGCTCCATGGTGCGCAGGTGAGGGATGGGGATGGGACCAATCAGGGCATTGTGAGATCCTACTTCTTCGATTTTTTTTTTATTGTGAAAAATAACATATATAAAAAAGTAATAGATTTCATAGCACATCGCAACAACTGGTTGTAGAACAGATTTCAGAGTTTGGTATAGGTTATACTTCCACAATTTTAGGTTTTTCCCTCTAGCTGTTCCTAGACACTGGAGATTAAAAGAAATATCAATGTAATGATTCAGCAATCATACTCAGTTGTTAAACCCTACCTTCTCTATTATAAGTCCACCTTCTCCTGTGATCCTTCCACAACCTTTAGGGGTATTTGGGCTATGCTCATTTAACATACTCATGTTGGCCTACTGCTTTTAAGTAGCCATTTTCTTGATTCAGCATTTGCTCTGGTACTGCAGTCCTGTAACTGTTTTCTAAAGCTTTGGAAAGATGTTTCCACCATCTCTTAGAGGTTGTTCAAAGCTTCTGTGAGGTGATGGATCCCTGAAACTTCTCAACTCCACCAGGTTGATCCTTGCATTTACCTTTATCCATGAGACAATAAACGGAAAATGTATATGAAGCATTTTTTCCAGCTTTATGAAGATCATTTTCTACACAATTGATTTCATAATTAGTATGTTACCACCAGTATTTAACTTATTGAACAAATATTGATGATCGGTATTCCACTTTGGTGTATTGTGCTAGGCATTGTAGATTAAAAAGACCTAGTTTGGTATCTAAGTAGATTAATAAGTGAATTAACCAACACATAGGTCTGAGCCAGATCCACCTGAATTGGGTTCTTAGAAGAAGCTTTTTTGGTGTAGGAGTTGGAAAGGTAGTGACCCTTAACTAGCATTGACTTGTCAAAGAACCCTAATCTTAAAGGACCCCATAAGGAATGAATAATTATCTTTAAGAGGAAAGTTGATGGAGAAGGTCACTGTGGAAGAAATAAGTAGTAAATTCTCTTTCCTAGATGGTGAATCCCCTCTCTCCTTCCCTGATAGAAGAACTCATTTTTTAGGCCATTATGATCTGGGCAATAACTGAGGTTGATATAATTCCTTTGTTTCTGATCTGCTGGCCTCCGGGCCCTCTGTGTCTGTAGTAAAAGCATTAGAGGTTTCTCTGAGAGGAAGATGGGTGTTTCCATATCAAATTAATTGAGAAACCTAAGGGAATCTGACTGACTCATCAGGAGGAAGAGAGAATGAGCTGGACAGTAAAACCTACAAAATAATGTTTATATACTTGAAAAAACCTGAAGGGTGAACTTATTTGCAAATGCATAATACAAGGCATTTTGCTGTGCACTACTCACTCTAGGTGGCCACTATGGAGCCCTTTCCTTGGCTTTCCTTGTGAGTAAATGACCCATGAGTTGGTATTTCTGTCTCTCATTCTTTCTCCATTGCCTCTTATGAGTGGGCCTGTTTGTTCTTGCTGGTTTTTTTTTTGTTGTTGTTCCCCTTTCCTCACTTTCATTCCATCTCACAGTTTTCACTTGCACAGTGAGATGGACTTGAAACCCATATGCCAGTTCCAGCTCCACGTCTAACAGCCAACTGGATATCCTTTTATAACCTTAAATATTGTCCCACATCAGACTCTGACCTTTTCCTCTACTTACTCTCTCCTGTTCTGATTTAAAGCTTCCTAGTCAAGTTATACATTTTTCTCCTCCATAAAGTAGCTAGCCATTTACAACATTGGGCTAATTTTTCCATAGAAGTAGGTTATTATAGCATCGCCTTTTTATTTCCATTGCCTCTATCCATGTTATCTCCCCAAACATAAACTGTTGAAATAAAGTTTTTTGACTGGATGCCTCTAGCCCCTGCTGGCCCATCTCCTTTATTCCAGTCTATATTATAAATCATCTTCAGTTGCACTTTTCTAAAAGTCTCATTTTATTGTGCCATTATTCTCACCCCAGTGGCTCCCTACTGCCTTCAGATAAAGACCATATTTGTCAGCTAGGCATTTGAGATTTTGGCTCCAACATGTTTTTTAAAATGCATCTTGACTCTTCAGCAATGATTGTCACTTTTCTTCCTATATGCCTTCTTCTTTCTCTCCCAAGGACTTTCTTATACTGCTCACCCTCCTTTGTAATGCTCTTCCCTGTTGTATTTGCGCTTTCAAGTACGATTCAGTGTTTGAGACTAAATTCATTTCAGGTCTTAAATTTTCCATGATGAATGTATCTTCCCCCTCCCCTTTCCTCTTCTAACCATGTCTCGCATCGAATGCTTTTTCCTCTGTGTTTTTACGATGCTCAATATACTATACTGTCAAAGTATAAATTTACTTGTTGAGTGGTCCAGTCATTAAGCAACCATTATTGAACTCCAGTGCCAGGCATTGTGCCTAGATGGATGCTGATACACTCATCATATAATTTTGGACATACAAGAACTGTCCAGAATTCACTTCCTGCCTTGTGATCCCGGTGTCCTGGGGGAAGTAAATACACAAGCGCATGTGGCCTCGGGCAGCCCATTGAGGCTTTAACAGTCATGAGACAGAAGGGCAGCCCTGAATGAAGTCTACCTGGGGTGTCAGGATGTGATGCTTGAACTTGGGTTTTAAAACGAGACCAGTCATTTCCAGGTAGAGAAGGAAGGAAAGGCATTCAGCCAGAGAGCTCCACATGTGAGACAGGGACGAGGCAGAGGCAGTGTGTTTAGGTTAGAGGAGAGGAAGAACAGTGTGCCACGGGAGAGCTTGAGGGAGATGAGAGATGATTATGTTTTGTTTTTAGGAAAAGAACTTTGTGAATACTATATTGTGAAGAATGACTTCTTGGGATGGGGAACAGTTGAGAAAGGAAAGGCAGGAAGGAAATGAATGCGGAGGTTTTTTTGTAATAGAAACAAGCAGTAGAAATGGATCAAGAGGACTCTACCTCATGTTGGCGGTTGTTCCTGTGAGCGTATGTTTAGTTTCTTCAAATAGATTATATACTTGAGAGCCACATGTGTGTTTTACATATTTATCTTTATAATACCCAGACTTCATATGTTGCTTTGTCCATAAAAGGTAATTAAGGGATAAGTTAATGATATGATTTATGCACTGTTTATCATCTTCCCTCTGGACTCTCAACTTGTAAAAAAAGTAGTGCCTTGTTCGTCATCGGCACCGAATAATATGTTGAACACAACTGAATCTGTCGTATGAGTAATTAAAGGCTGACTGCAAAACAAGGATGAAAATATGCAACAGTATGCAAAAATATGCAAAAGAATAAAATAGGCAAAAGTACTGTCTTCAGTACTTAAAGGTGATATTATGTTACCTAACGAACTAGAGCCTCCCCAGAGGTGATTTTCTGTGAGGGGGTTGGAGAGCCTTTTTCTTAGTGTGGTTCAGGGGAAAATTCCTGCCATGAGGGTAGACAGATGTTTTACTTAAGCATTTTGTTGAGTCCCCTATTCTGATTTAGCTTTCTTATTGCTCCCTGCAGATACCACTCAGGCCTCTTCAATCATGGGAGAGATAGAACAGAGACCAACTCCTGGATCCCGCCTGGGAGCCCCGGAGAATTCGGGGATCAGTACCTTGGAACATGGGCAGAAGCTGCCCCCAACACCTTCAGGAAAACTCGTGTGCATCAAAATCCAGATGCTGGATGACACCCAGGAGGCGTTTGAGGTTCCAGTAAGTTGTGGGTGCAGCTGACTCAAGGGCAGCCATGGGTCTGGGGAGCTTAATCTCATTCTTCAGCGACCTCAGGTGGCAGTACATGGTCTGTGGAGAACCTCCTTCCTCCCCATCCCCAGCGCTCCTACCCCATCATCCTTCTCATCTGTCTAATTTTTTAGATGGATGTGTGAATCGCCTATATGGTGATACCAATGGCCACGCCACTTGAATTTTACTACGGCTGTCCCTACTCAAATTATATATGTATAAGCATTTACATATGTATGCATTTGATATATGTTTGTGTGTGTTGGAGGGAAAAGTCGCCTTGTGGATGGATTCCAGTTTAATTTGCTCATCATAGGCAACCCCTCTCTCCTAGCCACTTCTCTAGGTGACTGACAAAAAGCATTCCTGAGAACACCCATCAAAGAGCTATATGTATGTTTTAATGTCAGGAGAGCAGGAGAGAAGTTGACAAGCATATTCTTGGCCTCAGTAGGAGGGGAATAGGGGAGTTTAGAAAACCCAGATCAAAGCCGGCAGTATGGCAGACCTAAAAATGAAGAGGCCTTTCATTCCAGGTGCCAGGGAAGGAAAACAGAGGTGGCTGGGAGCTGGGGCAGAGAAAGACCCTTACGCTTTGGCCAAAGTCTCTCTAACCCTTTTATAGTCAGAGCCCCTTTCTCGGTCCTTAACCCATCTCACCCACATGGTTGTGTGTTTTCCCTCCAGACCCTGCTCATTGTCACCTGCCCACCCTCATCTTTCTCCCCAACCTCTTCCATAAATAGAACTCCTAGTAGAGGCCATTTAAGTGCAGTTGGAGGATTTCTTGTTCCCAAGGTAAGAGAGTAGGATAAGTGTGTCTGACTCTCTAGAACCAAGAGTACTTTCCTCAACAATCATCATCTCTCACCTTGGGTCAGGTCTCTAGATCTCTTAGCACACTATGGATTTAGTTTTTTGTGGTCTGTCCTGGGCCCCAAGTACCATGTCTAGTATGGGGGAAGAGAATGACTCCTGCATCCCAAACAATCAACTTAATAAGCAAACTTTGGGAACCTAACCTGTTTTTTAAATGGAAATTGTCTATTCCTGTTGGTTAGAACAGCTGAAATTTAATAATTGGCATTAATATTTGTAACCCATCATTTAATCATTTATGTGCTATGATTCAGTAAATTATATTTCTTTCAAAGAACATTGCTCATAGAGTGTGAATTAACATTAAGACTCTCCGGGAAAGTTAAACTTCGTTATAGCTATTTTGAGATCTGCCAGTTTACTGCACATTGCAGACAACCTTTGTATCTTTCTGATTTTCTTGTTATGGAATTTGTATCTTTCAAGGCCATGGGAAAGTCTTCGCCTTCTGATGAACAAAGCCATTGCTAATCTGCTGGAATTGTAAAATACATTGAGGAGAACACCTGCCATCCAGTTATAATTAGGCCTTTGGGAACATGTGCCCTCCCCTTCCCCCATTTCTCTTCCTTGTCAGACTGGTTTAGTGAGGTATTTAGTTTCAGTGTTTCCTGTTGGGTACTGTTAAGGACTTGTGAGCTGAAGTCTCTAACAGCTCATTCTAGTAGATGGCATTCCCCTGTGTGGTTTGGACTGCGGAACCATCCAGTGCTTCTACTGTTGTGTGCAGGAACTCCACAGAGCCCTGTACCGTGTTGTATCACCTGAGGGTCTTCTGTTTCCCTAAACCAAAGAATGTTAAGACTCTGTTCCTGGCACTATTTACCTAGGAACTGTAGGAACTCCCTGCCTCAGAAGTAGTAATAGGGCTGCATTTTTGCCTTTTAAAGTTATTTTACTTGGGGCAGGCAACGATGACTCAGTGGGGAGACCTGGGTTCAATTCCTGGTGCCTGCCCATGTAAAAAAAAAAAATTACTTTACTCGATGATTTCTGATGCCAGATCTCTGCATTTATAGCTCTTCTGTCTGAAAGGAACTCTTCTCAAACCCCTGATAAACTCACAGGCACCCTTTAAGGTTTCCCTGGCTACTGACTCCCTCTGGTAGTGGCTGGGGCTTTGTCTTGCCTCCTTGCTGAGCTCTTTGTTCATACACCTGTTTAGGGTGGAACTACATGGCCTGAGTTCAAATTCCAGTCCCTCCGACTGCCTGACCTCAGAAAGTTACGTAACCCCTCTGAACCTCAGTTTTCTTATTTGAACAGTGAGACTAGAAAGAAACCCTACCTCTTACTATTATGAGAATGAAAAGGATTGATACAATTAAAGTGTTTGGAACAATTTTTGGCACACACTAAGAGCATAATCTGTGCCTATGATTAGTAGGCTTCTTGGGGCAGGGACCATGTCTTACCTGTCTATCCTCAGCACCTTGCCCAATGTTTGACATGCAGTAGGTGCTCAGTAATTGCTTGCTGAGTGCTAGAACACTTTTAATTAGCAAATTAAACATTGTCCTTATTGTTTTTCACATGCCTCATCTATCCATTCTTTCTTTTTTTGTGGTCAGAATGTTCCTTCTCAATCAATGGGCAACAGATGTTTTCCGTCACTGGCTGTGGAAAGCCAGATGTCAGCATTTTTACTGATGGAGCAGATTCGCAGTTGTTACCTTGTGCTCTTTAAGAACAGAAATGGCCTGGCTATCACACAGCTGGAAGTCATTGGGGCTGCCCAGGGTGGCTCAGCCAGCACGCTAGGGCTGGGGGAAGAGTGACCACAGCGTTGCAAGAGCCTCAGCTGTCCATAACGGCTGTAAAATATTGGTCCAAAACTTTTTGCCATTAATCCAGCAAGGCCGAGTGTCTAACCCAGGCCGTGGCCTCCTCGCCCACGCACACTCCCTCCTTTAGTTGGACGCCATCAGTGAATGAATCCTCATTGCTCACTCGCATTTGCCACGCAGATGAGCAGGGCGGGCAGCCAGCAGCCACTGCAGTGTTCCTTTGGGAACGTCCTTCTGTGAACTGTCTTTCCCCTAGGGATTGGATTTCCTAGGTCTTTCTTATTATTTTTGTTGTAGTGTATGGATACAAGCAAACTAGTCATTTAAAATGCAAATTCCCTGAACACTTCCTGGCACAAATAGGGAAACCAAACTCTCTGTGGTTGTCTCTCATCCTTATTTATAGCCTTTTGAATTAAAAAAAAAATTTTTTTTTAAGCATTTAACCTTTCAAAAGGCCTTGGCAGTGAGGGCAACAGTATTTTCCATTCTCTAGCTGGTGCCACAACCCCCTTAGCCATCGTCTTGGCCCATAAACTTGGACAAATCTTTTTAGGCTTTTCCTCTGCAGAGTAGAAAGTTCTAAAGCATGATTGATAGTAAATTCTTTTATGGTGTTTTATCATCTTTATGGGGGGAATGCTGTGTAAATAAGCCTCACCAGGTGGTTTGTGCACATATTGCAATGTTCTCTTCGAACCAGAGATGATAAGCTGCAGTGACTCTGGATGATCTGAAAGAGTTAATAACACATCCGCTCCTGCTAGGGCCAGTGCTGGAAAGGTCCCCGAGAAGGTTCTATGTGTTCCGGCCACATGACCCCACCAGTAAACACACACCATTCCTACTGACGTTCGTAGGATGAAGCAGATGGTTTTTTTCTCTGAATGTTTATTCAGTTTACGTCTTTTCATTAGCAGTGCCGTGGTAGGAGTTGCTGAGAAAAGCAGAGGAATAAAATGTAATCTCTCTCTTTTTTTTTTTTTTTTGCTTATTTTGAGCAGCTTTGGTCAAAAACACTTCGGGGAGATGTTCTCGGGTTAGAAGAAAACACCTAGTCTCTGTTGAAGAGTTGGCAGAAGTGGCCTCTTGCAGGCAGGGGGGCAAGTGGCAGAGCACAGAGGCCCAGAGCTGGCTGTGACAGGCAGGAAGAATCAGTGAGAGTCATCCTGAAAAGTAATCATCATCATGTCCTCGTGTGTACATCCTGTCATTGCTTTACTCCGAAACTTTTAGAGCTCCCAAATGCGTAAGGATCAAGTAAGGATTTCTTAGTTAGTGGGGCGGAGGACACGGGAAGGCAGTGAGCATTCAGTGACACTCTACTGTATCCTACTAAGGGGCTTGAGCAACTCCTGTAGTTAACCTTTGCCGCAGCCCTCGGCCTGTCATGCGGTATTTTATTTCTCTATAGCATCTCAAGCCCGAAAGGTATTTGCGTACATACATCTCTGTGGCCTTCTGCAGGTCGAATGTGAACACTGGTGGTGGTGATTGTCTCTCACCCCCGCTCACTCCACGACTCCCACCAGCATCTCTGATTTATCAGACAAAATCCAGCCTTCCAGGCCAGGCTTAATTCCGTCTCTCCCGGGGCACTCTTGCTGGAGGTGGTCTTTCTCTCAGCACTTAACAGCACTTATCTTACCCCCAATTAGACTTTTAACTATGGTCTCTAATCTTGCCTCTCTCACTAATTAGCCCCTTTACATCACTGAGACCAGTTTTCTTATCTGCAAAATGAGGGGGTTGACCCAGATGATATTAAATGCTTCTCGCCCCCCCCCCTTTCTTTTTGGAAGTTGGAACCCTATGACCACATCCTTACTGATGAGTTGTTTAAGGTTTCATGACCCCATTTGCTAAATCCTCACACCGGTGAACTCTTTGAGGACAGGGATTTTTAATCTTAAAAAACAAAACAAAACACAACACAACAGGCTCCAATCCCTGCCTGATCAGGCACTGTAGTTACCTAATATGTGCTAAAGAAAAATATGTATGCTATGAATTATACCTGTATGCTGCTCACTGGCCACCAGGAAGTACATGGTTTAATTTGTGTGTGTGTATGGGGGTCACTTACATAAATCTCGCTGCAGTAAATAGGCCTGAACTACATGCCACTTGAAAATGGAAGAAAGAACACTTTGAGAAATAAAATATTTTCTAGCACTATAACATAGCACAAGGAGAAAATAAACCAGTTTTTTGAAAATGGTAAGACATCTAAAAATTTTAAAAGCGACTGGTTTCATGTCATAAGAAGACATCATGCATGTTTTTTTGGGGGGTGGGAGTATAGGGATGGGGGAAGGAATTGCCAGTGTTGTCTCTAAGACCTAATTAGAGGTCCAATGCAGCCAGAGCTTAAATGATTAAACGTTTATTTTATTTTATTACCATTTTAAATGAAACAGTGATTTAATTTCTTTAATTATCCCTGAAACTTGGGCTTGACTTCAATTGAGGACTTGTTCTTCCAGATGCTCTGTGTTTCAGTGAAAGATCTTCAAGTGTTGCACCCTTTTAAAGTTGTCTTTATGAGCTTGATTTCAGAAAAAGGGAAGTAGCCGAAGTTTGTCCTTTTAAAAAAGCTCCATATTTATTTTTTGTGCATTGCATCTCAAATATTCGACAGGAAATGCAGCAGCTGACAGCTTCAAACTGGGCTTGTGCTCACTCATCTAAACTATCTTCATGAAAGCACATTTGCCTTCCCTCTCTTTCATGCTTTTAATTTCAATGAATTTCTATTTCAGCCATCTTATTGATTGTGCCCACTTTGGTAAGCAGCTGAAATCCCCCTCCCCCCCAAGAAATGGAATACATATTTAAATAAAGGACCTGGGGAAGAATATATTTAATATATTTTCTTTCCTGACAAGCCCTCTGCTTGTACCCCCACCCCCCCATTGGAATTAACAGTGTCTGGCATAGGGGTGGTTTTCTGAAGTTGATCTGATTATAGTGATGATAGAAGTAAACTGTGAATTCTAGGGCTACTTGATTCTCTTCTTTTTCATGAAATGCCTCACACAGAAGAGGTGATGGTGGAGGACAGACCTAAGTAAAACTTAATTGGCCATTTAAAACCAGACAGCGAGGATGTGTGCCTGGGGCCTACTTTTGCTGCCTCAGCAGCAGCTGCAATTTGAACCAGAATGAGTGGAGGAAATTTCATGTTCACTCAGCTTTTTAAAAATAAGTCAACTTTTCTTTCTCCTCATCAGTGTTGCTTTTGGCTCCTTTATTAGCAGAGTTTCTGAAACAGCATTTAGATCCACTTTGCTTCGTGTAATCATTTTTGTGTTTTATTTAACTTGAATGATAAATTGGGCTGTCTGGGTCTGGTTTTGTGAGGTTAAATCTAAGGACTATTTTAATACATTGAAAATGGTTTAAAATAAATCATTTTGGGTAAATGCAGTTAACCTTTCTTTATAGCCCCTTAGAAACAAAGAAGAGAACTTAAATTTTGGCCCAAAATACTTTTGTGTGCCCCTTTCAGCTTTAGTTTAGAAGCTTGTGATCAAAGTCAAGTTCTCTGAAATGAGTGCAGTGAGTCTTTAACAGCTGTTTGTTATTTTCTCCCTGGAAAAATGAATTACTCAGTAGAACCTAATAAATAAAAAGAATAAGCTATAATCGAGAATGTCCTTGTCTGACATTAAAAGGAGTGAAGTCTGAAAAAAATGTAGGACGTTTGAGAAGCTTCTTTTTTTTCCCTTTCACATGAAGATAATACATTTTCTTAATTAGAAGAAACAGTGATTTAAGCAGGAAACACAGCTCCCTGAATCTCAGCTTCATCACTTAGAGTCCTGGGGCTTTAGAGGAGTTGATAATCATTCCAGTCTGCATTCTCATCTGTAAATATGGTGAATACCTACTCCATGGGGTTGTGGCAAAGTCAAAATGAAATATCTTCTGTACAAACACACCTTGCAGAGTACGGGGCACATATTAGTTTCATGTAAAAGTTAGCCTTATCCTTTCCTTTCGTTCTAAGCTTTAGTTTCACTACTGTTCTTTAACAGAATTCAAACGCTACATCCATTGAAGAACCGTTGTGTATGTCAGATGGAAAAAGGAAAGTGTGAGAAAGCACTTTTAAAATAAAAAGCATGCTTGTGTAAGGTAGATAACCTCCTCTCTTTCCTCTGGCTTTCTGTGTAGTCTCACATTAGACTTAAGCTCTCTTTGAATGGTAAATCATTACCTAAAATAGAGATGTGTTCCAGATGGCTTTCTGAAGAGCCAAAAGAAGGAAGTGCCACTTGGACAAATTGCAGTGGAAATCTCAATTTCTGAGATTTTTTTGGACATATCCCCTCCTCCCCATTTTGTTTTGAGATATCTGTAGCTTCTCTGAGCTTTAGTTTGGTCAACTTTAAAATTGTAGGAGGTGTTTTTCAGCTTAAAAATGTTACCTTTGCTGATTTCTTGATCTCCTCTATTTACTTAGGCAACCCAAAGGCTTCACCACTTTGCTCGAGGCAAGTCTTCCCTAGGAGAAACTTGTTTCCCCCTAGGACAGTCAAGGCATAAGATTTGGGGATGGGTATTAGCCACCCACCCTCTCTGGAGCAGGTCTTCCCAGCAGCAGCTCTGTGACTTTATTTGAAGGAAACTCTCAGGTGGCTAGATCCTCCTGGGTTTGAAGGTAAAGATAAAAACCTATTGCAAATACAAATCTGATCGAGTTTTTAAGTTATCTTCCATTTTTAATGATTTGCTTATTTTCTTCCCTTCCTTTGAACATTTGAAATGGATATAATGATTTTAACTCATAAGAAATGGAATGATTTAATCGATGTAAAATTTTTTTTTCTTCTGAAGGTAAATGATTATGTAAAAGAGCAATCTTGAAAGTTTTGAATACTGAAATGACTTTGAGAAATCATCTTGTAGATTTCTGTTTCTTCATTTATAAAATCAGGAAGCTGACCTAGATACCCATAACAGAATTCTGTGATTCTGATTTTAGTTGATGTGATCTCAGAAACATGGTATGAATTTAACAGATGCTTGCAGACAATTCCTTCCATGCAAGGCAAGTACTTCTGGTGATAAGAAAAAAACAAGTAATAAAAAATAAAAATGATAACTATCCTTTTAAAGCTCCTTTGCTGTGTGGCAGACACTGTGCCCAGACTGTATAGTCATTATCTCATTTATTCTTAACTTGTGCGCCTGTGAACCAGGTGTGAATAACCCCAGTTTCAGATGATGATTTGGAGGCTTAGAGAGACTGCATGACATGCTGTAGGTCATACTTCAGGGAAAAAGAAGCCAGAGTCCCGAACCAAGTCTATCTTAGACTTAAGCCTATGATTTTACCCACTCGGGGCCAGAAGAAGCATTATAATAGAAGTATTATCCTATACAACATGTCAGTCATGCTAGTACCTGTGGCAGGTGCCAGTGACAGGTGCTCTTCAGTGTAGAGGATGGATTGAACAGGAACGAGTCTGCAGGAGAAGGAAGGCCAGTGGCCGGAGGTGTGTGTTGTACACACGGCAGTAACTGATGAAGGCCCAAACCTGAGTGTCACAGAGAGAGCATCAGGATGCTGACAGATACATGCTTTCAAGGAGGTGATGGGATGTGAGCACCCAGCAAGCAGGAGAACGTGAGACTCCCTGAGGTTTACAACCCAGGTGGGTGGCTCGAGGCCTGTCACAGAGAAATAGGAAATCAACTGGCCCCGGCCTTTTGATGAAACTGCGGCCTTTTGATGAAACTGCGCTGCTGAAATAATGTTTTTCGTTAGCCGCCATGCAAGTGGCATTGCTAATGTTGCTAATAAAGGCATTGTCTTATCTCTAATCACAAAGAGAAATCTGTGCTTTTGTAAATTAACCTCCAAGATTCCTGGTGATTATGTAAATTGAATAAGCTGGATAAATGGAAGTGACAAATGAAGGTTGATTGCTCAATTTCAGTTTTAATTAGGAAAATTTTATTTACTCTTTTAATTTCGATTTACTCATCACTCCAACAGTGACTGGTCAATCTGCCACACTTCGATAAAGACAGAGCTGGGAGAGCATTTAAATCCCTCGACTTCAAACGACTCCATGTAAAAGTAATGGAAAGGAATAGGGGTTATTCCTTTTGTTAGCTCATCATTTAATTTTGATGTAATGACAGAAAATATAAATTACTTTTGCTACTGTAATCTTTAAGTGGTCACTTGTCAGTATGTATTTCTGTCAACAAACAGAATCCCAATGCTCAGTTATCTTTGATCTAGATGTAAGACTGAATATCTAAGCTTTTGAAAACAAGACCATAAGAGCATTTGTTGACTTGTTAGGGTATCATAAAAATACTTTTGTCATGGATAAAAGTATATTTAACATTGTAAGAATGGAAAAAAACAACAACTCAAAGAGAACATATATTTCACTCTGAGCCTTAGGAAGGTTTTCCCTTAACACATACCCTTTATGTTAAAAACATTTCAGTCTTTGCTCTCACCAAAATTTTTATAGAAAACTTCTTTATTTTTAGGGAAAAAAATACAGTTGAAAAGCTTGTTCTATGCAACAGTCTAGGTGATACATAATTTAAAGCACTCCTGTTTCCTACTCTGAGTATGTGCCACTTAATTTAGGAACAGCAGAAAGAAGATAGGAGAACTATTTGTGAATGGTCCTCTCAATTAGTATACTCGAGGTAGTTGGATGTGAAAGACATACAATAATGCATATTTGGTAACATTTTTATGAAAGCCCACCCCCCTGACTTTTGTGATATTTTTTCAGCACTGACGTTGAGTAGATTTTCTGAACTGTGTCTGCTCTGTCTCTTCATTTTGTTACTCTCCTTATACCCACCCTGCAAGCTGGTATGACCTCCGCTCCCTCGACCTCATCTGCCAGGCACCCACCCCTCACTGATTCATTGCCTCTGCTCTCTGTTTCGAATCACAGCGTTTTATCATTTTGGATCTCCACTCGATGCCAGCAGCTCAGGGTCCTCCCTGCCCTTACCGTGGTTCTGGCGGTGGTTACAGCTCCTTCTGTGCTGCTACACCCAAGTAGTTAGGGCTGTTGGAAAGGACTGTACTGCCACAGAAGTGGTTGCCATGGTAAATGGATGAACTCTTGATCTCACCTGGGTTCTTAGAACTTCCCACCTACCGTGAAAAAGCCCCCTTGGCCACTGCTTTCCTGTTGTTTCTCACAGCGCCTGTTGTAGATTTTCACCAATTCCCTCAGGTCAGAGCTCTTAATTCTGCATCCCGATCAGCCAGGTCTGTGGCAGGAAATAAAGCTCCAAGGGTTCTACCTGAAAATAATTTATTGACAGGGCTTCTCACGTTAGGGCAGACAGGAAGGTTTCAGGAAATCAGTATGGGATCATGAGGCAATAGCGGGAAGCAGTTACTATCCTTAGTCCTCAAGGGCCCAGAGGAGGGAACGGTCTTCCCAAACTTGGTGAGACCTGCTGCTGGACAGGAGGGACCACCTGACAGGGGCTGTGGCCTCTGCCAGGACTGCAGCATTGCCGAGAGGGAGCTGGGTGAGGGATGAGCGATAAATATCCCAGCCCGTCTCTCTTCTTGATCGCTTGCCCCCTTTAGTGTCTGGGCAGTTAAGGAATGACCAAGACACCTCTCTTAGGAGATGGCCTCAGAGGCAAAACTAAGACCACGAGATGGTCTCTCTCAACCTCCTACCTCTGTAGCCTCATGCTTGTTTGCCTTTCTCTGTCTTTCCTTTGTCTCTACCATCTTGGAAGGAGCGGCCAGCTTTGCACTGTCCCCACTGACCTCTCTGTCTTGATTTCACCTCCTCCAGGATATTGCTTCCCAGAGCAAGCATCAACAAAAATATATTTTATTCACGTAGAAATCCTGTGATTTGTAGATGTACTTTTATTAAATTTGTAGGTGATTTTATCAGTACAATCCAAATGATGAAGACGAAAACCAGGTTTATGTAGTGGTTGAAGCATATCTTGAATATACGAGTTAAAACGTTAAATTTTAGTTAGCCGTCTTATCATCCCTTAGCCCGATGTAATTATTTTGTAAATACCAAGATGCCATTTTTTATTAGAGTTTTTAAACGGTATGTCTGGCTTCGTAATACAGTGCTGACAATTACTCTTTTCCTTATTAACTTGGTTTCAGTTGTATTTTAACAGCTCATTGCATCCAGGTAGATTTTACGGTCATGATCGTAGTTCCTGTTTGTCAACCACGTGATTGAGGTGCCTGGGTTAGTGCCAGCACACTGATGAGAGCTGTGGTGATTTATTAAGCTCCCACCCCATTATTCACATGTAAAGAGGAGAACATTTAATTCCAAGCAAAGTATTAGCATTTGCTAACTTTGAACTTTCTGAACCCCTAATGGAAAAGATAGATTTTCTTCTTTTTTTTTTTCCTTCTCTATGTTGCAATTTTTTTGTTAGTCTTCTCTGCTGCTTTGCTTCTCTTTGGAAACCTCTGAAAGGTGCATGGCCATCTTAGAAAATAAAGTTCTCATTTTCTTTAAAAAAACCTTTAAATAGAAACCAAGGCACTGACAGCAGCCTTTAGGCATTCTGCCATTCTGGGCCCTTTTAGAGTGAGAATTTAGGTGGATAAGAGTAGCATGGCTTATCTTCCAAACTTATTTTTGCCCTCCTGTCTGGCTCCTATAAAACGCTTGACCATGGGGCCACTGGGGTTTGGTTTTGTTCTTGGTCTTTGTTTGATAGTCCAAAAGGTGCTAGCTGGAAGTAATAAAACTAATAATTTTTTTAAAAATTATTTTTACCTGTGCCTAGAACCCATGTGAATCCCTAAGGCAATAGATGATGTTTCTAAGTCCCTGTCAGCAATATGTGCTGTGGAATCCAGTTAATGCTTCAGTTGTGTAATGCATTTCCAGAGCTACTCTATCACTTAACATCCATTTTGCATTTGTTGTAATATAGCAACTTTCATTGTTTTGCTTCTTTATGTAACATTTGAAAAATGATTGGGCCGTTCGATGTAAAAATTAACAGTCTTCTGCTCTAGCTCCTTTGGAGGCACAAGGTAGAAATAGGACATTTTCCCAGTAAGTGGAAGAGACCTCTACCCAGGAGGTCTCTTCAGTCACTCATATGCATAATTGAAGTTAGATCTAAAGTATGGACAGATCTATTAGATGATAGGTCTTGGCTGTATCAATTAAGGCACTATAGAAGTAAGTTGGTTCTGAGGCATTTTTCCTCTATCAATACCCCTCCCCCAGCATTTTTCACTAACCACTGAAGGGAAGGTGCTAGCTGAGAAGTCATTGTTTAGTTCCTGTCACCCCCCCCCCCCCCCCCAAAAAAAGCATTCTGTTGCATTTCTAACATCATTCGGTCTGTTCTGGCAAATATGAATTATCCCAGGGTTTTAAAAATCTTCACAGAGTTATAATAGGAGCACTGTGAGTTTGGAAATTAGTTAAAGTAGTCACAACTGATTTTAGCTGTTGAAAAAAATAGTCCAGATCTTTCTTTCCTTCATTTCCTAGAGCTTCAGTTGAACCCTGACAGTATTTCAGGCTCTTGTTAGATGTTGGGGGAAGCAGGACTGATTCGAGTGGGGGTAAGTAGACATGGATAAGGAAAATAATTTATTCAATAAAATAAAGTACTGGGTCATAAGTATTGTGACCCAAGTTCTATAGCTGAAGATGCTTTGAAAACACTGAAGATAAAATTTGTTGCACCAGTATTCATTGCATCACTTGGCCTTTAGCTCATGTTTATATATTCTTTGTTTATCATTTTATGGATCTTGTCTCCCTAAGAGATGTTAAATTCCTTTAAGGCTGGAACTAGGTTCTTTGTGACCTCTATACATGCTAAGGGTGTTTCCTGCATATACCAGGAGTGAGTAGTTAATAGACCTTTGTTCATTGATCCACTTCTGGGGTATTCAGCAAGTCACTTAATTTTTCCACTTTCTTAGTTTTAGTCTATTTTATGTTTGAAAACATTTTGCAAAGGCAAAATTTCAAAATGTTATTAAAATTATTAAAGGGGTTAGGTAGTTTTATTTTCTGGCAACAATTTCTGTGTCAGCTGACCAATTGAATAAGATTCTTATAAAGAAACAGTCTTTTGATATTTGCTTCAAACTTATCTTTGAGCAAGCCAGCCAAGAGGTATCTCCTGCTGCACTTGGTATGCAGATCCTGCTTAAATATTGTTTTCAAATGATGTATGATATTCTAAGCAGAGAGCTGCCAAGACATACCATTTATACATGCTCTAATTAATTTCCTGAATTAATAAATTTTCTATTCTTTACCCTTCTGCTCACATTTTACCCTCCTTTACAAAGATTCATTTGACAGTGCAGATGAAACAAATATGTGTACTACTGTGTTGTAGCATTTGGAAACCTGCAGCCAAGTTTTTCTTGTGAGAAATTTAAAATTTGTGTTCCAGAAGTGTAACATTTGGGTAAACGTACACATTATGGGATGCTTTCTATTGATATTTTATTCACAACTTGAGCTCTCTGACAATGTGAAATAGTATTAATTGTAGTGACAGTATATGGAGCATCATGTCAGAAAAGCATATATCTTAGAGGATCAGGGTCACAGCTCAGTGTTTGCTGCAAAGCGGAAGGGGAATTTCTGCAACGCTGGTCTCATTTACCTCTGTTGCTTTGTCTGTTATGGTTAGGAAACTGATAGAAAAGAAAAGGCAGATTGAATATATCATTTTAATATATGAGTGTTTTAAGAAGTATTTGGAAGGAAAGCATTGTTTAAAATCCAAGTTGTAGTTATAATGACCTTTCTTTTAGCAGCCTCCATCATGGTCACTGGTTCTGTCCAGGAGTTTTAGGACCATAATATAGTTTTGAGGTCATGAAATAAATGAGTCATTGCCTATTATCTGTGTTAGAGAACTGAACATGTCTCTTCGGATCCCCTGACCAAAAAAAGAAAAAAAAAAGATATGGGCATTATTGAAAAAAAAATAGCTTTGAGCATAAGAGATTCTGGCACCTTTGAACAGATTATGGGGTTTAATGAGAATCAGAAAAACATTTTGTCTTTGAAAGAAATTAGCACTAAAACCATTTTAGCCCATTAATACTTACCCCTAAGGCAATCTGTCTTCATTTTAGAAAATTGGGAAAACACATGAAAATGTGAAGAAAAAAGCCTTCAACATCCAACCAAAAAAAAGATATATATATATTTTAGGGTATATCCTTAGGTTTTTTTTTTTTTTAAGGTATTTTCCTGATTAAAGTTTTTTGGCCGTAAACAACAGAAAAAAAATGATTCTGGCTGATGTAAGCAAAGAGGGGAACTTGTTGAAAGATCATTAGACAGCTCACCTTAGCCAAATAGAGTGAATGTGCATTACTGTGAACAGGCAGCTATCCTGGTTGTCTCTTAAGTATCTTTTTATCAAATCAGGACATGTTGTACATATCAGGGATTCCTCATTCTATCTTCCTTGGGAAGCATGCTGTTATTGATGGGATGGTGGAAGCCTTGACAAAGAGGAAGAATATAAGGACTGAGAAAGTGTCCAGAGAAATTGCCCTATGATGAGCAGTCTCACCACCCTCCCCCTCTCTGCTTGGGACATGACTCCCAGGGATGTGTACCTTCCTGGCAACGTGGGACAGAGATCCTGGAATGAGCTGAGATTCAGCATCAAGGGACGGAAAAAAACCCTAGAATGAGCTGAGAATTAACATCAAGGGATTGAGAGAACCTTCTCGACCAAAGGGGGAAGAGTGAAATGAGACTGAGTGTCAATGGCGGAGAGATTCCAAA
>PVIY010044163.1:0-19896 GCA_004026745.1 Myrmecophaga tridactyla
CACTGTAACAATTTTAATCCAGTATTTTTTTCCCTCCCATTATGAAAATAATACAAATTGTTCCTAAACATTTGGCAAATTTAGAAAGGTACAAAGAAATGGGGGAAAAAACCACCCACATTTAATCCCACCACCTAGAGGCAACTGAATGTTAACAATTTAAATATATTCCCCTCCTGTTTTTCTATACAATTACATGTGATTATGTTACATATACACTTCTGTATCCCTTTCCCTATGATATATCTTTTCCTCCCATACATTTATTTCATAATTTTTCATGGCTTCAGAATATAGTCACAGTAATGGTCATAATTAAGGTGATAATTAAGGTGTTTTCAGTTTTTTCCTAGTATAATAACATCACTGTGACCATCTTTGTGACTAAAATTTTGTCTTATTTTTAAATTCTTAAGGTGAGAAATAATAGTAACCTTACTTTCCCCATTTTAACACTTACAATACTTGTAATTATTTGTTTAGTGTTGAGTTATACTGAATTTTTGTTACTGGATAGGTTAAGTGGTGTTTTATTGCTGCTTTAGTATGCATTTCCTTGACTACTAGCAAGGTTAAATATTTGTTTTCAATACTATCCACTTACAGTATCTCTTGTATAAATTCTCTAATCATGTCTTGTTCTTAGTTTTCTAGGAAAGGGTCTGAGTATCTTTCTTATCTATTCAAATAAACCCTCTATATGGTAAAGACATTAACTATCTAAATTTGAAAAATTGCAAATATTTGTTAGATGCATTGAAAAATGATTTCATAATACTTTCTCTCGCTAATTATGATTACTATTCCTCCCCGAGTTTAAACCTGGCTGTTACTACACTTATCTGTTCAAGCAGCCTACCTGAGAATTTGAGCCAGAATCTTCTTTTTTGGTCTTTGGTGGTACCTTTGTGCCTATATTAGGAGGAAAAAAAAAGCCGAGACATCAGATGTAAAGACCATATCATGTTGGAGAAAAAACAGGATGCAAAGTGAAAAGCCTGGGTTCTTGGACCAGCCAATGTGTGTGTTGGTCACGTGACCTTGACCTGGTACTACCCTGTCTGGGCTTGTTTCCTTAACTGTAAGCGAAGGGGATATATATTAGTTGAATCCTATATTCCATTTGTGGTTTAAAGTCTATGATTCTTACATGTCAGACAACTATATATTATATATTGAATCTTTATGTATGTATATTTAATAAATGAGAACATGTAAAAAAAAAGTCTATGATTCTCTGACTTTTCTGATATGAAGCTACTGCTTATTACCTAAAACATCAAAAACCAGCTCTTGGAGAGATTACTACAATAATGACTACTCCATACTAATCACCATTTTAAATCAATTTTCCTTTACCTTAAAAAAAATATGGCAACATGGATTATTGTGCAGCTTCAGCATTATCTAGCCTCGTATTAGGTTTCTTTGAACTAGGACATGATAAAGTCATAAACTATATTCCCTATACTCACTTAAAACATTTCTATCAAAGGTGGTATGATCCTCAACAAGCTCCACAAAGTTAAGAGGGAATATTCCAGTTTTATCGCGAAGTTCTCCTCTGGCCCATTCCTCATTCACATACTCTTTCAGAAGAATGATTTCTCCCTCTGCGAAACTTAACTCATCTTTCTGGTCTCCAATATATTCAAACCGAGCAACACATCTCGGGCCTCTGAACAAAGAAGAACACATTTAAACAATTTTCAGAATGCTTTAAACCCTTCATCCAGTCTTTCAACAAATATGTTAGGCATAATTTATAATTTCCCATGAAATAAGAACAAGATACAGTTCTAAATGACAGTCCTGACTTTTTAGAAAGAACCTATTCACTCAGAAAGCTCAAGGTCACAAAGTTCACGCAGAACTCCAGAGAAGCAGATGGGTAATCCATGTCTTTGGTCACCTTTATTTCACCAGCATCTCCCTTGTCTCGCTGTCTTTGTATCCTTGAGCCACAGCAATCCATAGCCCAGCCTCAGTGCACTGGGTTTAGGAGTGCCATGAATCTCAGGGCAAAAAGATCAAACTGCTATGGCAGAACACAACAGGCACTGGCCAGGGAGAGAGTAGATGATCAGCACACACTGACTCGATCAACCAGTTGAATATATAGGTGAACAGCCTTCAAAACTAGAAGGTACAAACAAAATGGAAACTTGGTATATCATCTCTTTTTTTAAGGGTTTAATTTTTTTTAAATTTTTTATTAATTAAAAAAAATTACAAGAAACACAAACATTCCCAACACATACACTCAGCAATTCACAATATCAGGTATATCATCTTATAACACTTAATATTATACCGAACACCACTGCTTTGAAAAATGGTTTTTGTATCTCCTTTAAAAAGGCTCCATTTCTGAAAAATTGGAATGATCCTTAAATGATCTGTAATTTCAACTAAGATAAACGCAAAGATAAAACTAGGTCTCCAGAAGGGAGGCTTTAACACCAGACCTTCAATCTGAGGAACACAGGCTTTAGAAAGGAAGTTTCAATAGCATCAGGTTAAGGAGAAGGAATTTCCCGAAGAAAAAGGGTTAGTCCTAGCTCTAATCAAATTCTGATTTAAGTCAGGTCAGTGGATCAACAACTGTGAAAGCCATTTTTAAATTCAACCTGCTGACACAGTAAACGCTGCTTAACAAGAGGAGAAAAATTGAACCTGAACTAGAACTCATGTATTTTGGCATCAGAAGTTTTCTTATTTGTGATGACCTTTGCATTTCTTTTCTAGAGTCCTCAGGGAGCATCTCCTTATGTCTGACCTATCCAAAGACAGGTTTACAGTCTTCAGCACATAGTGAAGTCTATTAATTTGCTCATTTAACGAGAATACAAACTTGCAATGTGGCAATGCTTTAAATCACAAAAGAGTTATGATGATGCATAAAAGGATAAATTCATGGAAAGGTCCTCTGACAGAAGGGAAGACCTTTCCAACATTATTTTTCCTTCACTTTCTTCTGATTCCTCTTAAAAAGCAAACAACAAAAAATGTCTAGCAGAATTTGCAGAATTCATATTTCTATCAACTTTGAACTTTCTGTAACATATATTTGAACCTTCTAAAACCTACTTGGTAGATCAACACCACAAGGGCAAAATAAAATGCACTGGAAGATGAAGGCATCTCTGCTCAAGCTCAGACAAGCCTACGGAATCCTGTTGATAAGACTGATGTGCAGCTGCCTGTCCTCTATTTACAGAACATCGTCCTTACGTCACCTTCTCCCAGCATGCTGCAGTTTCATCAGAATTTTAATCGTCTATGTCTCTTTAAATAAGTTACCCCATAAGTAAGTAATAAGTTACTTACTTAGTACAATGAGATGAAATCAGTTCTCTTTTTCCATTTCCTCCTTCTGGAATATCGATCTAGTAAAGACAAAATCAAAGTATCAGTCATATTTTTTTTCAAATTTTAATAAGATAAACCTAAGGTTAAATAATTTAAGAAATGTAGCATTGAAATCAAACAGTTTAACTAGGTACTAAACTGAGTAAGTGGTACCATACACTCTAAGATGTAAGAAATCCTGAATTTTGGCTTTGAAGAAAATGCATTAACTAGTGATGTAGACCTCTTCGTGGAGCCAATCAATCCTTCTTTCATTTGCTGGAACAAACATGTTAATATCATTCTACCCCTGGCTGAGATTTCTCTACCCATGTCCTCCAAGTTGAAAACTTCAAAGGAGAAAGACTTAAGTTAGAAACCAAGCAGGGTGGGCCATGGTGGCTTGGCAGGCAGAGTTTTTGCCTGTCATGCCCCGAGACCTGGGTTCAATTTCCGGTGCCTGCCCATGCAAAAAAAAAAAAAAAGAAACCAAGCAACAGGCATTTAATCTGCCACCTACTAGCACCACCACACTTAATTCAAAGTGTTGGTAGGATTATGCAATACTTCCCTCACCCTGTATCAAACATTTAATCAAATTTAGGGATTCTCTCTATATTCTTAACTCTGGAATAGTTTTTTTCTGGAACAGGGAAGGAAAAAGGATTTAGTGCTTAGTGAGCATCTACTAAGTGGCAAGCCCTTCATGTAATGTATCTCATTTACAAGGTCCAGTAGAGCTGGGTTATAATAAAATACATGACCATATGCACACAACCTAAAAACTAATAAACCAAAAGCTCTGAGGTTTACAGTAAAACAAATTAGTGCCCTTCTTGATGAATTCTAAAAGTTTTTAAAAAGTTTGAAAAACTTCAATTTTTTCAAACATGTAGGCTTAGAAAGAACACTTATACCAATAATTTTGTGGCAGATTCAGTATGATTGATTTTGGTCTTATAATTGTGCTTTTTAAAGTACTGCTACATTGGGCAGAAGAAAAATGAGGAAGAGAGCGAAAACTAACATTATTCTTAATATTAATTTACACTGGTTGGATTTCTCCAAAGATCACGGCATATATATATACTGGAAAATTTTTAAAACCCACATTTTTTGTAATCCAAGGGAATTAGACTCATTTATATTTGAAAAATAGAGGTTCCTCTATTACATTGTTTTCTAAGCTTCTGATGTAATGGAAAAAACATTTGCTTTTTCCCCAAATAAGCTGTTAATGCTCAATTCTTTAAGCTACCTTTATTGATATTTTCCAGCATTAGTAAGTTATGTCAAGGGCTGAGTCCCATACTCCCTGTGGATCTAAATGTTCGAGCGGCAGTGTGTTTTTGTCCCGTGTTTAACAGTCGCTTGCACTTAGAACTCAGTCTCTATCACACCAGTCTGCTTTCACAAATGAGGCTGGTGGTGTATAAAATTCTGCTGCTTTAATATGATCTTTCCCAATCAGTTTTGAAATTAAGTGAAAAACCATCAATGGACCACTACCTCTCATAAAAGTACTTTAGCATTTCCAAATACATATTTTTATAGATGGAGTAAAATGGGAATGGAAAGGATAAAAGAAACCAATAATAAAATAAAATGCACTCCAAAGAAAGTGCATGACCTCAGAGAACATTCTTTGAGGATGAGTTAGTAGCATATAATGCATGTTTGCTAAATGTCTCAAAGAATTAAAGTATGTCTTTAAGTGCTTAACCTCTAAGATCTACTAGCTGACTGGCGGTGGTTTTTTACTTCAGTATTTCAGATAGCATTTAGGTATTAAATTATAACACCCAACAATATAATAATAATAATAATTAACCATTACCTGTAAATGAAAGTGTTAAATGTTAGAGGAGGATGATATGTAATCTATTCTCAAATATTTAGAACATAGGTAGTTAGATAGACAATGATATAACACATGTGGCAAAATGCTAACAGTTGGTAAATCTAGATCTGGGTGGAGGTTACGTCGAAGTTCTATGTATTGTTTCTGTATTATTTTTGCAATTTTCCCATAAGTCTGAAATTATTTCAGAATAAAAGTTTTAAAATTAACCATTATCGAGTCAAACTACTATTTTTTTGAATTTTCCAAACAGTTTATAAATCAAGGGGGAAGAGAACTGCAACCCAAGAATCTAGACTTCTGGGTTATTTTTTCTAACATGCACATAAAACCTACTCTCCTCTTTCACTGGGTATATGATCTATTAAAATGAACATGACCCACTTACAATTACTTTGACGAAGTTGGCAGGAAATAGGCCAGTCTGGTTTCTACATTTCCCTCTATACCAATCTGTATCTATTTTTTCCAGAAGATAAACAGTTTCTCCAGAAATGAGGTTCAAGTCATCGACCTGCTCTGTAATATAAAATTATAATTACATATGATGAGTTCTCCTGGTTGCCGATTTGATTAAAGTAGAGCTCAAAGTAGCATTTAGTTCTGTCTGCTAAGACAGTATGTTCTGTTGACTCTGAGGAAATATTATACTAATCAAATAGACTGAAAGATTACTATCCTATTTTTGAATAGATTTTTATAAGCTCCTTCTTTTAAGACCAAACTAAATATATTAACCATGTTCTGATTTGTGGGAAATGGTTAAAACAGCACTGTGCTTGGCCAGTGATTCCTACTGTGCCAATATAAACCCCTTGCTGCCAGTCTGACTTAATACACATGGAATAGCTGAATGGGTTTATGAACACGGTATAGTATTGTTATGTTTATTCTCAATCCTGCTTAAAAATCATATCAATTAAAAAATATTAGCTAAGGAAGTACTCTATTCAGCTCGTCAGCAAGTAAATTTACCCACACTAAAATAAAAACCAGTCCACCACACAGATAGACTTATCTTCCAACTTAGTCCTAAGCTGTAAATAACTTAGGACTTTATTTAGCAAAATAAATGATTGCAAAACAAATTTATATTTTGATCACACAAGTAGCAGTTGAGATATGTATGTAGGTTTTACAACTCTTAGGACAAAATAACATCACTTATTATACTTAGGATCAATTTCATTACAGTTATTAATTGGTAACCCCTGTTTTGAAAGAGTTAAAAAGCCTACAGCTGGGGCCGTGCCACAGTAGCTCAGCGGCAGAGTTCTCGCCTGCCATGTCAGAGGCCCGGGTTCTATTCCCCGTGCCTGCCCATGCTGAAAAAAAAAGTCTACAACTAGTAGGCAGCTTGTTATTTGTTTATTTAAAAGGGAAATGATTCTCTCTTTCTCTCCTCTCTCAGTGCATTTCAAAGGCAAGGGTCTCAGGTAAGCTCCCCGGGAAGGGCGGGTGCAATCAATTCTTCCTGAAGGCAGAGTGATAGAGAAGACAACCTCTGCTGGCTAGGGCACCCCTGAGAGGCAAATCCGGGTAGGGTGCCCACCCTGGGTCCCGGGCTCTACCACATGACTGTCACGTCCTTACCTGCTGGGAAATCATGAAGAACAACCGCATGAGGTACACTGCTGTCAACTACAGGTTTCGGAGCAAAGCTGGGATCCTTAGAGGGAAAACAGAGCTGTGAATGACGTGTCCAGGATGGATTTTCCCTCCTCCCTAGAGTCCTCCTGATACAGTGGTATTATGAGTACAAGAAGCAAACCATACAGTTGAGCCAAACAAGAGAAGCATTATCAAGTTGAAAAGGAATTTGCCTAGGGAGGAAGGAAATAACTTTAATTATCCACATTCCCTGGCATGTATTATTATTTTTTTTAACTGAGAGAGTTGAAAAAAATAAAAAAGGAACGTTAACTTTTTTTTTTTGAACAGTAGCTACTTTACCCTGAATTTAGGCATTTTTGGCCTCTTTCCAAAGGAAAGAGGGTTGCCTTTTCCTTAAACTGTGATCATGATTAAACCTGGAGGACAGAGCCTTAAAGTTGCTCCTGTTCAATAGGATGGGAAAAGAAGAAAGTTCTGCAATTTATGCTCTCGCCTTTCATATTGGAAGGTGCTAATGATTTCCCACAAAAGATTCACAAAAAGATTCATTTCATGTATTACTACTTAATAATAGTAATAATATCTGAATGCCTTCCCTAATTTGAAAGCAATACTACCTCGGATGTCTGGCCTGGATATTCCATTTAAGCTGAACGGTTTATTCAATAGTAATTCTATGTAAATCAGCAAAGAGAATCCAATATTCTCTACCCATCTAGCCAACTGCCTACAGTGGCTAGAGAAAGGGTAAATTTGAAGAGTGACCTTTTGTAATTGACAGGTAGTTGTTCTTCCTAGTTTCTCTGTATGAAGAGACAGGCTTATCCAAATCATCATCATCATTATCATAAAATCTGATTGAAGGATATTATTTGGAGTTACAACTTAGAACTCTGGCACTGGCGAACCTGTGAAATAATGAAAGCAGATTTTTTTGTGCCCCTTCATGTACTTTCATCTGCGTCAATGATTCTTGTTATACAGAGTTATATAGAGAAGGCAGGGTTTAATAAATGAGTAAGAGTGCTGAATCATTATATTGACATCTCTCTTAGTCTCTAGTGTCTTAGAGCAGCTAGAAGTAAAAACCTAAAATTGTGGAAATGTAACCCATACCAAACTCTAAAATCTGTTCTACAGATAATTGTTGTGATGTGCTTTGAAACTTATTGCTTTTTTGTATATACGTTATTTTTCACCAAAAAGAAAAAAAAGTTGATTGTGATGATAAATGTAAGCGATATGATGATATTGTGAACCACTGATTGTAACTTTGGATGATTACACAGTATGTGAATATATAATATATATCAATAAAAAATAAATTTTTTTTTTAAAGTGACAAAATTTTACCTGGACTGGCAAAAAAAAAAAAAAAAGAGGGCATAACTAAAATCAGAAATGGAAAAGGGGATATTATTACATCACAGAAATAAAAAGGAATATAAAAGGTTACTATGTATAACTACACCAACTAATTAGATAACCTAGATGAAACAAGTTCGTAGAAACACCCAAACTACCTATACTGACTCAAAAGAAACAGAAAATATCAACAAACCAGTAATTATTAAAGAGACTGGATTAGTAATCAGAAACCTACCAACATTCTGACGTCTGGAGAACTAGATATTCACGTGGAAACGAATGAAAGAGGACCACTATCTGATACCTTATACAGAAACTAACTCAAAATGGATCAAAGACAACCATAAGAGATATGGCCATAAAACTTGTAGAGGAAAATGTAGGGAAGCATCATCAAGATCTTGTGTTAGGCAGGTTTCTTAGCCCTGACTCCCAAAACATACACAATGTAAGAAAAAAAAAAAGATAAATGGAATCTCATTAAAATGGAATACTTGTGGATCAAAGGACTTTGTCAAAAAGGTAAAAAGGCAGACTAGTAAATGGGAGAAAATATTTGGAAATCACATGTCTGAAAAGATTTTAATATCCAGAATATATAAAGAAATCTTACAATTCAACAATAAAACAACCCAATTAAAATTTGGGCAAAGATTTAAATATACATTTTTCCAAAGAGGAAATACAAGTGGCTAAAAAGCACATGAAAAGATGTTCAATATTGCTAGTTATCAAGGAAATGCAAATCAAAAACACAATGAGATATCGTTTCACACCTACTAGCATGGCCATTATAAAAAAGAAAAAAAAAAAAGAAACAACAAAACAAAACAGAAATGTTAGAATGGCCATAGCCCAAACACCCCTAAAGAGTTGGATAGAAAGATCAAAAGTAATGGTGGAGTTATACAGATAAGGTAGAGTTTAACAAACGAATATGACTGCTGAATTATTGATGTTTCTTTTATTCTCCAGCATCTTAGAGCAGCTAGAAGTCAAAACCTAAAATTGTGGAATTGTAACCCATACCAAACTCTGAATTCTGTTCTATAACTAATTGTTGGGCTGTGCTTTGAAATATATTGCTTTATTGTATATATGCTATTTTTCACAAAAAAGGAAAAAAAAGTCATTTGTAATAATAAAAAAATATTTATTCCATCTAGCCTCCTATATTTTGGAGCAGCTAGAAGGAAAAACCTGAGAGGATGGTATGGTGGCCCATGACATATTCTGGGATCTCTTCTGTAACAACTTGTTGAAGAGTGCTTTGAAAACTATTGCTTTCTTCTTTCTGTGCTTTGTGTATATGATATATTATACAATAAAAAAAGTTAAAAAACAAACAAACAAAACAAAACAGAAAACTACAAGTGCTGGAAATAATGTGTAGAAATAAGAAAACTTATTCACTGCTGGTGATAATGTAGAATGGCAGTTACTTTGGAAGACAGCTTGGTGGTTCCTCAGGAAGTTAAATAAAGAATTACCCTAAGGCTGGGTAATCTCATTTCTAGATATATACCCAAAAGAATTGAAAACAGGGGCTCAAACAGGTATTTGAACACCGATATTAATAGTGGCATTATTCACAATCCCCAGTTGCCTAAAGATGAAAGCAACCCAAGGGTCCATCAATTGATGAATGGCTAAACAAATGTGGTATGTACATACAATAGAATTTTATTCCAGCTACAAAAAGGAATGAATTCCTGAGACGTGCAACACCATGGATGAACCTTGAAGACTTCATGTTGAGTGAAACAAGCCAGACACCAAAGGACAAATATTGTATGAGCTCACTGATATGAAAAATTAGAATAAGCAACTCATAGTTACAAACTAGAATAAAGGGGCTGTGATGGGGGCAGAAATGGGAAGCTAATGCTTAAGTGGTATAGGATTCTATTCGGGTTAATGGAAAAGTTTTGGTAATGGATGGTGGTGATGGTAGCACAATATTGTGAATGTCATTAACAGCACTGAGTTATATATCTAAATATGGTTAAAAGGGGAAATTTTAGGTTGTATATATGTTATTAGAATAACAACAATAAAAAAAACACAGGACTGTACAACACAAACAGTGACCCCCTAAGTTAACTCATGGGTTACAGTTAATAGTACAATTATAAAAATGTTCTTTCATCAATGGTAAGAAACATATCAGACTAATGGAAGGAGTTAGTAATAGGGTGGTATTTTATTTTTGCATGATTTTTTCCCCCCATGGGCAGGCACCGAGAATTGAACCCGGATCTCCAGCATGGCAGGCAGGAACTCTGCCTGCTGAGCTACTGTGGCCCACCCTTTGCATGATTTTTATGCATTATTTTTTGTATGATTTTCTGTAAACCCATAACGTCTCATGTTAAAAAAAAAAAAAGCCAAGAATGGGAGGGAATAGGGGAGAGCTGTGACATGTACGATCACATGGCTTCCCTTCTCCGCCTCCATGTATGGATATCCCCGGCTGCCCATCAACCCAGCCTGGCAGATGAAGGGCAAGAGGGACAGGCTAGACAAGGCTGTCCGCAAGGGACTGCCACCGTTTAGACCACACTGCCTAGGTAGGTATCTGGTATGTAAATAGAATATGTTTCAAAGCTCTTTCTCACATGAATATAACTGGTAATACAAATGGGCACTAATAAGAGTAGCTAATATTTATTGTTCACTCATTATATGCTATTCACTGTATTAAATACCTTAAATGTATTAGCTCATTTACCTTTTTTATTAGCTCATTTAATCTTTAAAACAGCTTTACTAAGATTTAATTCACTTACTATAAAATTTACTCTTAAAATTTTAAATGTGTGAACTCCAATAGTTTAGTATAAGCAGAGTTGTATGAGCGTTACTACATTAGAGCATTTTTAACACCCCCCCAAAAACCTCCTAGCCATAAGCAGTGATTCCTCATTCTCTCTTCCTCCCCAGCCCTAGCAAACCTCTAATCTACTTTTATCTCTAAGGATTTGCCTATTCTGGATTTTTCATAGGAAGAGGATCATTAATATGTTATTCAGTTCTAAAATCAACTTTGTGAGGAATGATCTCAGACACACATACACATATATAAAAGAAGTGAAGAAAGATTAATGCACTGCTTAAGGTGGTAGAAGGGAGCTCAAGCCAGCTCCATGAAACCCAAGTCTTTGCTCTCACCTTGTACTAGGCAATCCCAGGTCTGAGGGATTCAACTTCAGCTGATAAAATCCAATATTCTGTTTATTAAGGTATGGGAAAGTTAACATATTTTTGGAAATTTTCATCTTAAAATTAGGCTTTCAATAAAAAGGTAGCCTACGCAATGGGAGACAATATTTGGAAATGACATATCAGAGAAAGGTCTAGTATCCAGAATATATAAAGAGATTCTTCAACTCAACAACAAAAAGACAAACATCCCAGTTTAAAAAAAAATGGGCAAAAGACATGAACAGACGCTTCTCAGAAGAGGAAATACAAATGGCTAAAAGGCACATGAAAAGATGCTCGGCTTCCCTGGCTGTTAGGGAAATGCAAATCAAAAACCACAAGGAGGTGGTATCTCACATCCTCCAGAATGGCCATTAAAAAAAAAACCAAAACATAAAACAACAAGTGCTAGAGAGGATGTGGAGAAAGGCACACTTATCCACTGTTGGTGGGAATGCAAAATGGTACAACTGCTGTGGAAGGCAGTTTGGCAGTTCCTCAGGAAGCTAAGTATAGAATTGCCACATGATCCAGCAATCCCCATTACTAGGTATATATTCAGGGGAACTGAAGGCAAGGACACAAACAGACATTTGCACACTCATGTTTATAGCAGCATTATTTACAATTGCCAAGGGATGGAAAGAACCCAAATGTCCATCAACAGACGAGTGACTAAACAAGCTGCAGCCGTAAAACAGAATAAAGTCATGAAGTATGTAACAAGGTGGAAGAACCCTGAGGACATGATGCTGAGTGAAATTAGCTAGAAACAAAAGGTCAATTACTGTGTGGTCTCACTGATACCAACTAACATTAATGAGTTAACTTGGAGGACTGCAGTTAAAAACACAGTTTATCAGGAGATAGAAATAGGGCAGAGATTGGGCATTTGGTGTTGAAGGAATACAGATTACAAGAGGACTGACTGTAAAAATTCAGAAATTTTAGCACAGTACTATCCATTGTGTAAGTACACTAAATGAGGCTGAATGCAAGGATCACTGAGGGAGAAGGGCTGGGGGCATGTATGAAACCAGAAGGGAAGACAGAGGATAGAGACCCAGATGGTATAACTTAGGAATGCCTACAGTGGGCAATGATGATGATTAAGTGTGCAAATATAAAAACGTTTTTTGCATGACGGAGAACAAATGAATGTCAGTATTGCAGGGTGTAGAAAAAAGATGGTACACAGGAAAAAGGACAATCAATGCAAGGTGTAGAAAAAAGATGGTACACAGGAAAAAGGACAATCAATGCAAGCTAGGGTCTACAGGCAATAGCAACACTGTAATATGCTTCCACTGAATGTAACCAAGGCATTATGCGAAAACTAAATGTTAACAGGTGGGATGGGGGGCATGGGGGAGGGGTATGGATTCTGTGTGGAAAGAAAAGGAAATGTTTTCATTTTAAGTATGGTGGCAAAGGCATGCCTATTTACTTAGGTTGGATTCTATGATGTGTAACTAAAACTGTTTAAAAATGAACAAAGAGAAACAAGTGTTAGAGAAAATGCAGAGAGAGAGATGTACCTACTCACTGTGGGTAGGGAAGCTGAGAGGTGCGCAGCCCCTTGGAGGGCAGTGTGGTGGTTCCACAGGAGGCTAGGGGTGGGGTTACCATATGATCCTGAAACCCTGTTACTCAGTATATACCTAGAGGAATTGAGTGTGGGGACACGAATGGACATTTGCACACTGGTATCTGTGGTGGCAGTGTTCACAATTCACAATGGGTGGAGGTGGCCTCAGGGTACAATGACCGAGGGAAGGAAGGGGGAACTGTGGTGTATACATAGAGTGTATTACTGAGCAGCTATAAGAAGGAATGAAGTTGTGAGGGATACAACTAGGTGAATGAACCTTAAGGACTGTATATGTTGATTGAAATGTCAGAAACAAAAGGACAAAAATTATCATGCCTCACTCATATGGACTAATTATAATATAAAAACTTGGTGAACTGAAGTCGAGAGCATGAGTTACAAAGTTGGGGCCTCTTGTAAAGAGTCCTAGATTGTAAGCTCTTACAGCAGTCACATATATTTAGGAATTGTAACTGTTATTTCTAAATTCTGAGAACTGAGCTGTTTGTATATTACCTGGTCATTCCCAGAAACTTCAGGTATTTAGGTGACACCTGAGACTCAGAGTTAGAGCTCTGAAGCTATGAAAGTCAGCAGCATCCCATATAAGAACTTTTAAAAAGTTGAAAAAGAGATCAGACTTTGACTAGAGATATATGAATGAAGCTGATATGGATAAGATGAAAGTAAACCAGAAAACAGGGTAAAGGATGATATGGTCCACATTTTAAAACTTCAACTTCTGTGTGAGACCAAAGAGAGAGATGTTTAGTTGGTGCAAAATTTATATTTTGGGTAGCGTATTACCTAATTTAACTGGTATAGACAGTTTATTTGTATACCATAATTCCATGGACAGGGCGTGAGATCTCGTTGATTTGTCCAGGTTAGTGTGATGTCCTGATAGATCCCAGAGTAATTTGGGAAGAGAATAAAAAAGTATTTGCAAAGTCCTCTTGGGGGACTGGGGAGAAAGGAGGAAATATTCAACTTCCTCACTTGGAGAATTCCTGATATCCTCACAAACAGTGGGGACAACCAAATCAATAGGCTGGACCCTCAATCTTGGGGTTTGCCCCTATGAAACTTATTCCTGGAAAGAATAAGCTAAGCTCACTTATATTTATGCCTAAGAGTCACCCCCAGGGAACCTCTTTTGTTGCTCAGATGTGGTCTCTCTCTCTCTAAGCCAACTTGGCAGGTAAACTCACTGCCCTTCCCTCTATGTGGGACATGACTCCCAGGGGTGTCAATCTTCCTGGCAATATGGGACAGAACTCCCAGTATTAGCTGGGACCCAGCATCATGGGACTGAGAAAATCTTTTTGACCAAAAGGGGGAAAAGAGAAATGAAACAAAATAAAATTTCAGTGGCTGAGAGATTTCAAACAGAGTCAAGAGGTTATTCTTGTGCATTATATAGATATCCCTTTTTAGTTTATGGTGTATTGGAGTGGCTGGAGGAAAGTATCTGAAAATGAGCTGTATCCTAGTAGCCTTGATTCTTTCTTTTCTTTTTAATGATTTTTATTGTAAAATATAACATATATACAAGAAAAAATTAATTTTCAAAGCACACTTCAATAAGTAGTTACTGAACAAATCACAGGGTTTGTCATGTGCTGCCATTCCATCATCTCAGATTTTTCCTTCTAGCTACTCTAAAACACTGGAGGCTAGAAGGAATATTAATATGGTGACTCAGCAGTCATACTCTTTTGTAAAATACTATTTTCTCTGTTATACCCCTTCCTTCTCCTCTGGTCCTTCTCCCAATAGATAGGGATCTACTGGCAATGACTATTCTGACTTTTTCATGTTGAGAAGGGTGTCAAAACTAAAGCACAGAGGGATGTAATCAACTGATAATCTTGGAGAGGCTGATCCCTCTGGGTTTCAGGACTTACCTGACCTAGGAACTCTCTGGGGATTATAAATTCCAGGAAAGCAAATTTAGTGCATGAAACTTTGATAGTCTCAGTTTGAGCCCCTAGGTGTTCTTAAGAGTCAACAGGAGTGATGCTGGTTAGGATTTAGCAAACCATGGCAATTAGCACTAGCTAACTGAAGCTTGCATAAGAGTAGCTCCAGAATAGTCTCTTGACTCTATCTGATCTCTCTTAGCCACTGATGCCTTATTTTATTATACTTCTTTTCCCCCTTTTGGTCCAGAAAGTATTGTCGATCCCACAGTGCCAGGGCTAGACTTATCCCCAGAAGTCACACACCATATTGTCAAGGCGATTTTCACCCATGATTGTCATGTCCCTGGTAGGAGGGAGGATAATCACCTTCCTTTCAGAGTTGGGTTTAGAGAAAGAGAGGCCACATCTGAGCAACAAAAGAGGGTGCCTGGAAGCAACTCTTGGGCCTTGTTATGGGCAGTCGTAGCTTCTCCCCTACAGAAACAAGCTTCATAAGGGCAAGCCTCAAAATCAAGGCTGGCCTTTTTCTTGGGCGTTCTCAAAGGTTGAGAGGGTACCCGGGGTTTCCCAGATAGGAGAGCTTAATATTTCCATATCTCTCTTTCTCTCTTTGTATCTCTCTCTATCTGAATTTCCCCCCCTTTGGCCCTCACAGTAGCCTTGACTCTTGAAGAAGACTGTGTAACTAAATAGCTTTCACAGTGTGACTGTGTGATTGTTAAAACCCTGCGTCTGATACTCCTTTTATCCAGTGTATGGACAGATGAGTAAAAAAAAATAAGGATTAAAAATAAATAAATAATAGGGGGGTTAAGGGGTAAACTAAAATCAGTAGATTGAAATACTAGTGGTCAATGAGAGGGAGGGGTAAGGGGTATGAGATGTATGAGTTTCTTCCTTTTATTTCTTTCTCTGGAGTGATACAAATGATCTAAAAATCATCATGGTGATGAATACACAACTATGTATTGGGAATCACTGATTCCCAGTGAACGTCCTTTACCCTTTGAGCAAAGCTAACTGCTTAACATTAGGAAAATAGATATTGTAAAATAGTAATAAAATTTTTGTTTGTCAAAAACATAATTAGGCTTCAAATAGGTAAATCTCATTTTTCTAAAAACTGTAATGACAGCCGTTGGTCTAGAAGCCTACAGGAGGTCTTATTTCAGCATCACCCCTGGTTGACCCTAGGAGGTCAACTCTGTAAGTCTACAGTACAAGCTGAGTATGGTAATGCTTAAAGGGGAAACAATCCTGGACTGTTATAAAAGAATAACTTCTAAATTTTTGGTTTCTATTTTTAACAATGGAAAGCTTTTAGGTAGTTTAACTCCCACTGTTACCCATCAGTGTGCTTTGAGAACAGAAGGGCAGCTATGACACATGGATAACACTATATCAAAACACAAAGAAAATGAGTAATAGAAGAATTTTCCCCATGTGAACTAAAGTTAGACTTTTCAGAATCCTAGGTGCAACTAGCTTAACATATCTTCTTTGGTCTCTAAAATACAAATTTTTAGTTTCTTAGCAAACTTCGTAAGAAGAAGCCTTCTAAGAAGAAAGAACTGGACTAGACTATGAAAAGTAAGATGAATGGCAAATCAAATATGTTACTTACATTAAAGTATTGGTGGGTATTATTTTTCATGTTTCCTACATTAACTAATAGAGAGTGAATATCTTAATGGCTAACTTACAAAACTCTTCAAAATATACCTCTACAAATTTATAACTGAACTTTTTCTTCATAAACAAGTGACCTTCAACAGACCTTGTATTCTGGCAGACTCCACAAATTCATAAAGTCATTGGATTACATTGCATTTCATTATTTTATAAGCTATAATCAGAGAAATTAGGTTCACGCTAAGTTTCATCTTAAAGGGAAGTGCTTTTTTATGCCAGACATATCATTTATAGGGCCCCCTTTAAAAATAATTATCCATTCTGCTAGGAAACTAATCTCTCACACTTTGGTAAACATGTTGACATTATTTTAAAAATAAACAGCTCTCGTAGTTGAAAAGTAATGACTGAGCGTTCTGGTTGTTATAAGTCAGCATGATATAAAGAAGGCAAAACACATGATCGTCACTCTGTGTATCAAAGTCATTAGGATGGCAGAGGCAAGTCTCCTTAAAGTAATTTATTCTTAAGATGGAATAAAATGCTACTGTAATTTTTACTCTCACTAAAATAAATGTGCTAATAAAAACCTGGGGATGAGATATAATTAATAGTGCAATGAAACGTACTGCCATGCGTGATAGAAGGGCTGTACAATATTAATTCCTTACTTTTGGTCTGCTTCTAAGATGTTCATCAACTGGGGTGATAATCTTCATCTGAGACAGGAGAACTCGGCCAGCATCTTCTCCCTTTTGGCATTCCAAGTAATTATTTTGAGCCTGCTCCAGCGTCCCAAGTACGTCCCCACGCTGCAAGGTACAATACCACTCTCTGAAGCAATTATTATTTAATAAAACATTATTGCTTTTTTCTCACATTTTAATCTTTGGAGCCTAAAGCATTTAATAATGTGCAATAGCAGTAACAGAAGCCAGCATTTTTTTACATTAGTCAGTAAAGAAAGAGTCCTTCTTTCCCCTTATAAGAGAGTTCTCTGGGGTTTTGTGAGACAATGTCTTCATTGGCAATTCCAGGAGGCAGAGACAGCTTAAATATAATCCAATGAAAGCATTATTCTCAAATACCATCCTTATTAACTGCTGATCACCAGGGGATGTGGCATGCACACCAAAAAGGCAAATCTTCCGGCAGTTCAACTCTCTACGTGGCTTTGTCATGCCCTAGAGCTAGTGGGGCCTGACTCTTTTGCACAGATTCTAACAAAGCTGCTGGTGTAGGGTTGAACCCACAGGCCACACGGCCTGAATATGGCATCAGGCTCCTCTTCCAACCACAGCCAGGAAGTTCCATTCTGCCGGGCAAGGCCCATCAAGTACCCTGGGCCCCTGAAAGATACTCAGTAACTGACCTCATAGCCTGTCAAGGAATAGCTTTAGCACAGAGTTCTCAGCTGCGGCCTTTTGAAGGCTGAAGGTGGACGAGTCATCTGTGTGGAATCTTCTAATCTCCCAGAGTCTTTCTGATACTAAGTGTCTATTTAAACCCATTTCACTGTCTGACCCCAGCTCCTTCCTGGTCCACTAAACTCATGCTGACCTTAGAATTTTTTTACACCCGCACCCCACCTTGGTTGGTTTTGGCCAGTTAGGGCAGGTCAGAGGGCTTACACAGTATGAAAGGTATGCACAGGGCATGGGACCACACAAGCTCACGTCCAACAAGGAAAAGGAAGTAGTGGGCCCTTGGATCATCCAGGGGCCAAGAATCAGAGTGCAGGGGGATGACTCTTAAAGCTGAGATGGGTGATGCTGCTTACCAGCATGTGTCAGATTCCTGGCTAGGCTTCCCCATTTAGGCTAGCATTTAGTGGAAGAGTAGCCGTGAGAAAAACGAGGGACTTAAATAATGATTTCATAATGAGACATCTGACTCTCAAAACACCATCATTCTGAATCTATTAATTTCTTAGAGTTCCTCAAATGCCGTATTGACATTATCCAGCTATGCTAAGAACAGTAAGCGAAGTCTGGTTCCCCAGAATTAGGCTCTCAACATGGAATGGCCAAAACAAGTAGAGACTCTACAAGTAGTAACATTATTTTCACATTACGGCATAAAGGCTAAGAGTGTGGGTCCAGAGTCCACAGATCTATGTTCAAATCTTGACCCCATCAGGAACAGGCTTTGTGATCCTGGGCAAGTTACTCTGCATCTTATTTTCCTCATTTGTACAATGGGAATAACAACAGTATCTACCTCACAGAGTTGGTGTGTATATTATATAAATTGTTTAATCTATATAAAGTGCCTAGAACAGTGCCTAATAATTAATACTCAATAAAAACATCAGCTCCATGTTTTTATATTTAAGTAACCTATCCCAAAGAGCTCCCTGGGTTTTAGCAATTGAAGTTTTATCTGTTTAAATGAATATGAATGCAAAAGAATATAACTTTTCCTTTTCGTCTGTACCCTTCTTTAAGGAGAATTAAAAAAAAAAGACTCTAGATGGTATGAAATAAAAATAATTTCTGGGCTCAATGATGGAAATGTAGACCAATATAAAACTATTAATTGCTGCTCTCCTTAAAAGATTCTGTCATACAATTGTTTTGTCCTCCTTATCATTTTTATTTGTTCTAGATTTTACCAGACTAACCTGACCAGAGTGGAAAGTGCATCAACTCTGTTTTTCAACTATGGCAAATAGACACAAAGGTTTATGTTCATATGATGAGAAAAACATTCAAAGAGAACAAAATTAATATTCAACCATCTCAATTATTGATGAAAATATCTAAAAGATAACTATTAAATGGACCATGATAATTAGACCTAAGAAAGGGGACAATGAGGAAAAACCATCTTGATGAGAACTTCCCAGTTCTTATTAAATTTTATCTAGTGGCAAGGTAGCAACAGTAAATTATAACATCTGTCAGAGTTACTCCCATTACTATAATCTACTGGGCTAGGTCTTTCAGAGTTTGTTTGGTTAACCCAGATAGCAGGTTATAATTCTTGTCTGTCCTGCTTCCTTTCCCTATATTTCTCCTAATAATGAAACTCTATGTAAAAGGCGTAGGTTTTACTCTGGCCTAGTTATTTTGAAAGCACTTTTAGGGGCAAGTGGTAAATCTCTATTTATTTCATCATCTTTTTTCAAAGGAACAATGGCATTGTATCTATACTTGAGAACACACTTCTTAACACAAATATGTTCAAACCTACATTTACCATGTATTTCCTGTACAGAGGGTGTCCTGGTTTGGGGCGAGGGGGTAGCACTGGATCTTGATTTCTTAAGACTTGACTCTTGGTTTTTGAGAGTCCAGATGCCAAGTTACTCTGTTTTTTCTGAAGATCCATGTCAGAAGAGGACCGAC
>PVIY010044164.1:0-19878 GCA_004026745.1 Myrmecophaga tridactyla
TCTACCTACCAAACTCCTACTCATCCTGCAAGACACAGCTTAACATCAAACTTTCTTTTTGCCTCCCCAGGAGGAGTCATTCACACCTTTCTCTGGTGGCTTCTGTCTAGGACTGTTTGGTTTGCTAAAGCTGCCTGAATGCAAAATATCAGAAATGGGTTGGCTTTTCAATTGGGATTTATTAGTTTACAACTTATAGTTCCAGGTCATTAAAATGTCCCAACTCAAGGCATCAATAGGATGATACCTTAACTTTGAAGACGGGCTTCTGGCATCTGGGACACCTCTTCACATGCGAAGGCACATGGCTGGCATCTACTGATCTTTCTCCCTCAGGTTTCGTTGCTTCCGGCTTCTGGCTGTGTTTCTCCCTTTAAGCTTCTGTCTCTCTTAACTTCTCCAGGTGTGTCCTTGTCTCTCAGCTTCTCTGGGCCTTCTTCCATGAGCTTCTCTGGGTTTTCTGTATGTCCTTTATCCTCTTATAAAAGATTCCAATGAGAAGATTAAGACCCACTTTGGGGCAACTCCTCGATAGAAATAATCTGATCAAAAAGTCCCACCTGAAATCGTTCTGTACCCACAGGACTGTATTAAAAGAACATGGCCTTTTCTGGGGTTACATTACAGCTTCAAACTACCACAAGGACTTACTGCATTATTTTGTGATCTAACCATTTGTGTGCCTGCCCATCTTGGACTGTAATCTCCTTGAGGGCAAAATCTAAATGTCATTGGCACAATTTTTCGAGCAAACACTGTGCCTGGCATGTAGTTGCTGCTGTATAATGGCTTGCAGGATGAATGGGCTGGATTAATTGATCATCACGTGGTTATTAAGCATTGGTACTAAGAAATTCACATATATAATCTCACAACAACCTTGCAAGGGAAATTTTATAATCACTGTTTTATGAGAGGAGAAACTGAGCCTCATTAAAGGCCAAAGAGTTGGTTAATGGATGGTGACCCAGGATCCACGTGCATCTGATGAGCTAGGACACCCTCACCTGTTCTCTCTTTTAACTTTGTTTCTTCCAGGGCAGGCACTGCTTCATATTTACCTCTCTATGCCTTCCAGGATCCAGGATAACACATGCACAAAAAAGTTCATTGAATGATTGACTGAATGAAATAATCTGTAACCACTGTCATTTTCAAATCAACAAGCAGTAAGCTAAATTCTAGTGCCGTGCCGAGCAATGTTGGAGCTGAAGCAAAAGATAAAACGTGCACCCCGATATGCATGTTTCTATGTATTTTTTAATAGTCATTTTTTACAGAGCTTTAAAATAGTTAAAAAATGAAAAATTGAAAGACTAGCTATATTAAAACATTAAGTTTAAATATTTTATTTATACCAAAACCAGATTTTATTATAATTTTGCTTTTCTGGCTTTCATGGAAGCAAACGCATCAATAATTTTTAAAAAATATTTTTAAAAACTAGCTTTACTACTTTGTTTTCAATCGAGAGTTGTCAGTTATAACAAGTGAGAGAAGGTAAATTTATACGTACGTATGATGAAAGGAAAACTTTAGCAAAAGAAATGAATATATAATACCAGACATTTAAACTTAAAATAAGATTGTGAGTTTTAATACACCTACTTTGCAATTTCTAAATATTTTTTCAACTACTTTACTGATCTGGAAGAAATATATTTTTAAAATACATAAAAACATGTATCTCAGGGAGCACATTTTTCCTCAGGCTCTAATACGGCCATGTGATGGACACTGTCAGATCTTGTTTGTATTTAAAATTTTGATATTTTGTTCAACATGGATTTTTTGCATTAATTTTGATTTTTTAAATGTTGCATTAAAATATTTTTATCTTGGGGCAATGCACTGGTGGCTCAGTGGCTGAACTCTCACCTGCCATGCTGCAGGCCCTGCTTCAATTCCTGGTGCCTCGCCCATGCCAATATATATATATTTTTATCTTGATTGCTGAGGGCATTTTTTGGTACCCCCCCCTTAAATTTTCTGCCCAATGCAAGTGCCTCACTCATCTCACCCTAATCCTGACACTTCCAAATTCCTAAAGAGGAAAGATGATGTGAAAAGGCCCTGCTCCTGTTCTCCTGGGGGATATAAGCTGACACAGCTTCTTATAGGACAAGCTGGTGATATGCAATAGAAACAATAAAATGTTCATTTTCTTTGGCCTAGCGAAATTCTACCTCTGGATATCTATCTAAAAAAATCAAGAGATATGGACAAAGCTTTTTTTTCTTTTGTATGAGGATATATACCTCCATGTTCTTTATATTAGCATAATGTCAGAAACAACCTGAATGTTCAATGATAGCTAAGTTTTTATAAATGTTGCATATCCATGTAATAAAATATAAAGCAGCTGTATCACAGCATGTTTTGTTTAAAAATAACATATTTGAAGAATATTTAATGGCATGGGAAAGTACTCATGATGCTTTTTGTGGAACTACAAGATGAAAACTATATATTACATATTATTTCATTTTTTTAAACATATTTGATTTGGGAAAGATGAAATACATGCAAACGTTAACAGCAGTTACCCTGGATGATAAGATTGTATGAGACATATATTTCTCGTCCTACTTTTTTGTCTATTTATTTTTTCTATTGTTTTGTACATTCTAATGAGTTTATATTGATTTTTTGGGGGGGCCTGGGCAGGCACCAGGAATCAAACCCGGGTCTCCGACATGGCAGGTGAGAACTCCACCTACTGAGCCACCGTGGCCCACCTTGTATTGATTTTATAATCAGGAATTAGAAAAATATTTTTAAGTTAGTCTGTCCAATGACTCTATATTTCAGACAAGCCTAGGAGGACAGGTACCAGGTGTGCTTTATTCCCTATTGCACTCCCAGTGCTCATCATAGGACCTTGCACATAGCAGGTGCTCGGTAAGCAGTGGTTGAATGACTACTTCTGAGCAAGTGACTTAAACTCTCCTTTTATTAATCAGGACTGTTTGTGTTGTAGAGGCAGAAACATAACTCAACACTCAAAGAGATAAAGGAAATGTGTTGACTAACAGGTGAAGTTCCTAGCTTTGAAAAAGTTTCAGGAATCCAGGTTGTTTGCCTCCATCCCTCATCCCTGTGTGGCCTCACTGGTTTCACCAGGGAATAGGACCCCCAACAGCTCCTTAATTGCTTTTTCCCAGCCCACCTGAATGCCATGGAATGGGGGAGAGGTTGGTCCCAAAGGGCAGATTTGGGGCACAGACCCTCTACAGTCATCTCCTGTACTTCAGAGCAGGAGAATCCAATATTCTTTTCTTTTTTCACACACTGTATTCATAGAGTAAGATTTATAAGGACTGTGATAAAGTTTTAATAACTCAAGGAGTTGGAAAGTTGAGAGTCATATGGTCCTGAGGGTAATGACGCAGCGATGGCCACCAGGAAAAAGGAGTTCTATGAGGGTTTCTGCTCTTGGCTGATGTGCCATCTCTATCCAACCATGACACATGCACCCCAACTTGTTGGACAGAGCCATTTTACATTGACATTTACCACCCCCAAAATTCCCATGACAAAGGCAGGAGGCATCAGTTCTCTAAGGGACAACGTTAAGATGTCTGGAGCCAGCAGGCCATTGAGTTCCCAAGGTTTATCAGATTTCTGCACCTGGGGAGTTCTGTGTGTGGGTAACAGGTCTTGGGCTACCACCACCAGGGGCACAATTCACATCCCTTTGAAAATTCTGCTGCAAGAGCAGAATTTAGGTCAGAGAAGGGTAACTCTTTGTTCTCAGGACTCTGCTGGGTGACTGCATGTAGTGACCCTCATTACGAGGCAAAGATAAAGCAAGCAAAGCAAGAATTATGATTCCCATGTTGCAAATGAGGAAACTAGACTAAGAGGAAGGGAACGGAGGTGGTAACCATTGGTGTAATGGCTTGCCCTGGGAAGGCAGAGCTAGCTGTCATTGCTGATGGGTTGGATATGGGAAGAGAAGGCAGGGAGGAATAAAGGCTGATGAGTGTAGTGGATGTTGGCAGAGTCTCACCCAGTTCCCCAATACTGCACCCTGCTTCTGCTGCAGGGAGTGACGGCTGCCCTTTCTCTGGAGAACTGCTCTTAGCCAATGGGAGCAGCCTGGCCAAGAGTCTACAGGGGGTAGACTCCCATCTCTGCTGACAGCTGTCAGGAAGACATCAAGGGCAGGCTCCTAGCCTCCAATGGATCAACTCTGTGTTGCAATTCAGACTCCAGAGCTCCCCAAGGAATCAGGTTAAAACTGGCCTCCAGCTGAGACCCCAGTCTTGCTTAACTCCCTTCCCTGCTCTAACCAGTTTCCCTCACATCCTTCCTCCTGAGAGCTCTTGTCCAATAAATCACTACACAAGGACCCCTGGCTAAGGCTCTACTTCCAGGGAACCTGACCTAAAACGGCTTCCAGGCTTCAGCCTGAGCACCTGGGTGGATGGAGATGCCACTCACGATGCGGAGGATTAGGGTAGAGGAGGTTTGGCAAGAAAAGAAAGAGTTTGATTTTGAGCATGTTAAGTTGGAGATGCCTGGGCAACTATTTAGAATGGAACAGTATTTTGAAGTACAGTCCTGAGCCCATGGGATTGTTGGAGGTTTGGTGGTGGGTGGGGAGGTGGGTGGTTGTGTGGGGTAGAAGCTTAGGGAGAGAATGGAATAGAGCAAGCAATTGACCATCCTGGGAGAAAACTCTGCCTTTGGCTCACACTGATCACTGCGGGGCCTGAGCCTGATGTTGCCCCACTGTCCTGAGGCTGTATCCCTAACTCTTCTTTAAAATATATATATATACATATATATATATATGTATTTTATTTTTAGTGTAGTTTTCGATTAGCAGAATAATTGAGCAGATAGAACATAGAGTTCTATATATCCCACCCCAACACCTCCCAGCATGCAGTTTCCCCTCTTGCTAACACCTTTTGGTTCATTTGTTATAATTAATGAACTGACATTGATACGCTATTAACGATGGTCCATAGTTTACGCTAAGGGTCACTCTGTCTATTGTACAGTCCTATGAGGTTTGACAAATGCATATTGACGTGTATCCACCACTACAATTTCATATGGAATAGTCACCCCCCCCTAAAAAAATCCCCTATTCTTCACCCTCTTCTCCCCCCTCCCCCCACTGCAACCTCCGGGTTACTGATTTTTCTACTGTCTTTATAGTCTTGATTTTACAAAATGTCACATAGTTGGAATCATGTATGTAGCCCAATCGGACTGGCTTCTTTCACTTAACGATATGCATTTTAAGGTCCTTTTGTGGCTTGGTAGTTCATTTCTTTTTCCTTTTTTTCTTTCATGCTTTATGGTGGGGCTCACACTTCATTCTTTTTCCATGTAAGTATCCCCTTATTGCAGCACCGTTTGCTGAATTTTTGTTTGTTTGGTTTTTCATTTGTTTGTTTGCATGTTTGTTTGTTTGTTTGGGAAGTGTATGGGCTGGAAATCAAACCTGGGTCTCCCACATGGCAGGCAAGAATTCTACTACTGAACTACCCTTGCATCCACTAGTTCATTTCTTTTTATTGCTGGATAATACTCCACCATATGGATACACCACAGCTTGTTTATCCATTCCTATTGAAGGATATCTGTGTTGCTTCCAGCTTTGGCAATGTTTTATAAAGCTACTATAAACATTTGTGTGCAGGCTTTTTTGCGGGCATAAGCTTTCAACTCATTTGGGTAAACAACTAGCAGCACGATTGCTGGATCATATGTTAAGATTATTTTAGCTTTATAAGAAACTGACAAACCGTCTTCCAAAGTGGTCGTATCATTTTGCATTCCCACCGGCAATGATTGGGTGTTCCTGTTGCTCTGTATCCTTGCCAGCATTTACTATTGCCAGGTTTTTGGATTTTAGCCATTCTAGTAGGTGAATAGTTATATCTCATTGTTTTAATTTGCAATTCCATAAAGACATATGGTGTTGAACATCTTTTCATATGCTTGTTTGCTATCTGTCTATCTTCTTTGGGGAGGTGTCTATTCAGATCTTATGCCCATTTTTTTTTTATTGGATTGTTTGTTTTCTCATTGTTGAGTTTTAAGAGTTCTTTGTATATTTTGGATACAAGTCCTTCATCAGATAAGTATTTTGCAAATATTTTCTCCCAGTCTCTGGCATGTCTTTCATTCTCTTAATGTGTCTTTCACAGAGCAGAAGTTTTTAATTTTAGTGAAATCCAACTTATTTTTTTCTTTCACAGACTGTGTTTCTATCATCTAGGAGTTTTACAATTTTGTGTTTTACATTTAGATCTAAGCTCCGTTTTGAGTTACTTTGTGAAAGGTGTAAGGTCTTTGTCTAGATTCTTTTTTTAAAATTCGAATGTCTAGTTGTTCTGGCGGCATTTGTTGAACATTTTCTTTCCAATAAGGATGAGGATGCTGTGGAAGGCTGACATCCGCCTTCTGAGCCAGTCAAGGGATGAAAGGCCAAGGCAGATTGACCCTTTAATCCAACACATCGCCAGCAGAGAGGATGAAAGAAGCCGAGTTCTCCCCTATGGGCCCAAACCATTATCTCAGAAATTCACTGCTAAATGAATGAGTTCCAGGAAGACAGCCCATCCCCTGACTACATACGGGATATGTATGGAGGAAAAGTGCCAGACCAGGTGTTGGGAGATCTGGTTCTAGCCCCAATTATCCTTCACCTTGACGTGCCATCTTGGACAATGCATTTTCTGCCTCTGAGCCTCAGTTTCTCTACCTGTGAGAACCGGCGGGACTACTCGAGCTCTGACATCTCCCACCCTTCCCCCAGCCCCACCTTCCCCTTTGAGGTCGTTTCCTTTAAACTCTGACCCGATTCCCACACGGTTTGGCTTGGGCTTTCTCCTGGATGCCTGAATACTGCTTTGGTACTAGCTCACACTAAAGTGTTAATGACAAATAAAAGTGGGTTTATATTTAAATATGCACCTAGAACCTGTTCAACAACTATATACACTGAATACCAGTGAGTGGTTCAAGACCTACACCGGGTGCAATTATGGAAGAGTCAAAGGGAAAGAAGAAAAAGCCTTTGCCCTCAATTCTGGAACCCCAGCCAGAGCAACCTCACTGGGCCCCCAAAGTGAGATGGGCGCTTCCTACATATTCTTTCTAGTCCTCCATATTGCAAAACAGACATTTTACTCCCTGTTTTGCAAAGGAGGAAACTAAGGCTCAGGCTCCCCCAGTAGGGAGGTGACATTAAAACCCAGGCTTTCTCTGGTCCAAAGTCTAAGCTCTTTCCTCTGTGCGCCATGACCCCCCAGTGTGTTTGTCCTCCTCCACCCTCCTCCTAAGGGGTAAGGGTGGCTTCTGGATATCCCCATTCTGTGACGGGGAACTCACTCCTCCCAATCTTACAGCTCAAAGGGAATCAAGAATTTTTTCTTGTTCAAATGTTTCCAAATCTGACCCTACTCAGGTGACGCACACCAGAGCTCAGCACTCACACTGGAGCAGGCGGGCTCAGTACTTCGGGGATCTGAATTTAAGGGAGACGCTACAGGCAGGTTTGGAAAGTACTAGACACGTGTGTCTTCTCCTGGACCATGAATTGGCCGGCAGTGCGAAGTTGACTTGGGGCCGAGTAGACCTGGGGTCGGGGGTGAACCTGGTTCTGACAGGTACTAGCTCTGCAGCCTTGGGCAAGTCACTTAGCCTTTCTGGGCGAAATGTGAAAAAATGTCCACATCTGGAAAATGTGGACAAGCATACCTGCCCTTAGGGAAGCAGGGGAAATGAAATGAGAGCTTTGACCTTATGCAGGCACACAGCAAGTTGTCAGCCACCAATGCCATGGTTATAGCAGACACGTGACCCTCTCTTCCCAAGATCACAGTCCCCCTCCTGCCTCCCACATCCAGGGCAGTTTTTCCCAGCGCAGGACATTCATATCATCAACCCCAGCCGACATCCTCCCAGCTGCCAATATCAGCAATGAGCCCCACGTCCCCTCTTGCCAATGCCTTCTGAACACTCACTTCTTCCACGCTGCCTCCCAGCGCTGACCTCATCCCTGGCCCTATCAGCTGAGCCCTGTGCAGCATCTCTCCCACTATCTCAGCTTCCCACACCCAGCAGGGCCTGGGCGGGGCCCGGCCCTTGTATCTGCAGCCTAGGGCTCTGCGAAAGGGTCTGCCTGCCCCAGGCACTGGGAGTCGTTGCTAACTCAGGCTGGGGGGGGTGGCAGGGGTGCGCGGGGTTTGGGATTAGCAGCCTGCTGGTGATGGGGTGCCATGACCGGGTCATCAACTCACTCCGCGAATGCTGTTGGCCTCTCTCCCCTCGCAGGGCTGTTGCGAGGAATCAGTGGAACATGGGTGGAAAGAGCTCAGGCGACGGGAGGTGCCCTCTTGAACGGTACTTGCTTTGCCAGTTTGTTCCAGAAGCCTGTGGTCTCCTGAGGCTGAGGCCACAGAAGGAGCCTTTTCCATGCAACGGAAGGTGGCGAGAAGACAGACCCTCCTTTAACATGGTACAGTGGAGGAGGTGCTGTGGCAGGAGGTGACTTTGCCCAGGGGGAAGGGTCGCAGGTGTGACTAGGTGTCTGTCTGTTTCAAATTCTCCAGCCCAACCTCAGGCCCCCATGAAGATCTGTCTTCTACCCTCTGCTCCCACTCAGGATCAGAATCCACGAGAAAACACGGAGACGGTAGATACAGGCGGGGTGAGAAGAGAGTCAGGAGTAGAAGGGGTTAAAAGAACCAAAGCCTGTGGGGAAAGGGAGAGAGGTCAGGAGGGAGAGAGCCAGCCCAGGAGGGTCACTCTCCAGCACTGAGAGCTGTGGCTGGGATGGGAGCCCAGGACAATGAACCCAGGAAGTGGAGAGGCAGCCCTCGAACTTCCACTCCTGGGGAACCCCCATGCTTGCCCTGGTGACAGTGAGGTCATTTTGTCATGGCACTCTCACCCTGCCTTTTACAATAGATAAGAATATCACTAACAGATACGGCATTTGCTATTTTTCAGGCATAGTTCCAAAATAGTATATATTAACTCATTTATTCCTTACAACAGCCCCCCTGAGGTAGGTACTACCATCTCTATCCTAGAAATGAGGACACTAAGGCACAGAGAGGTTGAGTAACTTGTTCAGGGTCACACAGCTGCTAAGCAGTAGAGCTGGGATGGTCTTACAGAGTAGTGCCAGGGTTGCATCCTCTTCTCTGCCTCTCCCATTCCCTCCTCTTCATTGCCTGGATGTTTCCACGTTCCTCTTCTCATCCTCTCTTCATCCCTTGGCCTGGCCTCTGGCCTGTCAGGAGTGGCGGCTTCTTTATCTCCCACCAGACTTGTTCCGAAGAGGTCCGTGTTCAAGCGCTGGAGCAGGCCATGGCACCCCTCCAGGGTCTGGCCCCTGTCTATCTCTTCGGCTCAGCCTTGCCTCACCCCATATTGGGGATTGAATCACGTCCCCCAAAATGACATGTCAAGTCTTACTCTGCATCCCAGGGGAGATGACCCCATTTGTAAAGAGGGCCTTTGAAGATGTTACTATTATTTAAGGGGTGGACTCATTGAATGAGGATGGGCCTTAATCTGCATGACTGGAGTCCTTATAAGCAAAGCAAATTCAGATGCAATGGAAGCCAGAAACTCAGAAGAAGCCAGAGCACAAAGCAGATCACCATGTGATGGAGGCAGAGAGCCTAACCCAAGAACCCAAAGCGTCGTGCAGGCCGGCACCTCCGCACTGCAGGGGAAAGCATGGCCTGTCGAGACCCTGGTTTGGGGCTCCTAACCTCCAAAACTATGAACCAATAAGTTCTTGTTGTTTAAGCCAACCGTGTACAGTCTTTTCCATAGCAGCCTTGGCAAACCAAGACCATTTTGGCACTGGGCTTTGGCACACCAGTTTTGGCAGTAGGGTGCTGCTATTACAAATATCTAAAAATACGGAAGTAGCTTTGGAATTGGATAATGGTCAGAAGCTGGAAGAATTTTGAGGCTCTGGATAGAAAAAGCCTAGATTGCTTTGAAGAGACTGTCACTAATTACCGATATTAAAGGCGTTTCTGATGAGGGCTCAGAGATGAGTGAGAGCTGTAGGGAAAGTTTTTCTCATCTTAGAGAATACACATATCATCGTGAATAGGATGTTGGTAGAAATACAGACATGAAAAGTGCTTCCAGTGAGACCTTGGAAGGAAACGATGAGTGTGTTATTAGAAACTGGACGAAAAGCAATCTTTGTTATAAAGTAGCAGAGACATACACTGACGGAAACATATATATATATATATATATATATATATATATATATATACACACAGACATCCATACACAGTAGATACGTACACACACGGAAAATATGTACACACAAACACACATGTGCACACACATAGCTGTACACATAGACAATGCGTGCATGCACAGAATTGAGTGCGCACAGATTTGTGTGACTTTCCGGAAATATGTACACACAGACAAGTGCACACACCCAGAGAAGCCACGCGGCCGAGGGGAAACGCTGAGGGACTGGGAACCAATGCCTGGGTTCCGGCCCTGCTGTCTTTCTGTGTGACCTCACACAACATATTTTCCACTCCGGGCATCAAGTTCATAATTTTAAAATGCAGTCATTCCATTTCACTTGATAAGTAAACAAATCAAGTGGCCAGATGAATTGTGGCATTTTTGGTCTGGAAGGTAGCTCAGTGGTCATCTTGTCCAGCCCCCTTATTTTTCTTTAACTTTTTTTTATTTTAAAATATATATACAAGACCCAGGTTCTATTTCCGGTCCACGCACTTCCCCACCAAAAACAAACAAACAAACAAAACAAAGAAACAAACAAAAATTCAACAAATGGTGCTGCAATAATGGGATACTCACAAGGAAAAATAATGAAGTGTGACCCTACCATACAGCATACAAAAAATATATATATATGTATATATACACGCAAAGCAAAGATATATATAAATATGTATATATATTCAAAGCAAAGGAAGAAAGAAGCAATAATTTTCAAAGCACCTTCAACAAATAGTTACAGAACAGATCCCAGAGTTTGTCATAGGCTACAATTCCACCGTCTCAGATTTTTCCTTCTAGCTGCTCCAAAACACTGGAGGCTAGAAGGAATACTAATATAGTGATTCAGTGGCCATACTCATTTGTCAAATCCCATTCTCTCTGTTACACCACCCCCTTCTCCTTTGATCCTTCTCCCAATCTAAAGGGATCTTTGGGCAATGCCCGTTCTGACATTTGCATGTTGAGAAGGGGTGTCCACACTAAAGGATAGGGGGATGTGATTGATAATCTTGGAGCAGCTGGTCCCCCTGGGTTTCAGGATTTAACTGACCTAGGCACCCTCTGGGAATTATAGATTCCAGGAAAGCAAATCTAGTGCATGAGACATTTATAGAGTCTCAGTTCAAGCCCTAGGCATTTGTAAGAGTTAACAGGAGTGGGTGGTGAAGGGTGGCTCAGTGGTGGAATTCTCGCCTGCCGTGTGGGAGACCCGGGTTTGTTTCTAGACTCTGTATTTCCCAAAAAGAAAAAGAGTCAACAGGAGTCATGTTGGTTGTAACCATGGCAATTAGCACTATCTAACTGAGACTTGCAGAACAGCCTCTTGACTCCATTCGATCTCTCTCGGCCACTGATGCCTTATTTTATTACACTTCTTTTCCCCTTTTGGTCGGAAGGCATTGTCAATCCCATGGTGCCAGGGCCAGACTCATCCCTGGAAGTCATGCCCCACGTTACCAAGGAGATTTTCACCCTGAACATCATGTCCCCCGTAGTGGGGAGACTAACGATTTTCCTTGCAGAGTTGGGCTTAGAGAGAGAGAGAGAGAGGCCACATCTGAGCAACAAAGAAGCTTCCTGGAAGCAACTGTCAGGCCTCATTATGGGTAGTCCTAACTTTTCCCCTACAGAAATAAGTTTTCTAAGGGCGAACCTCAAAATCTAGAGCTTGGCCTATTCTCTTGGGGATCCCCATGGTTGAGAGTGTACCCGGGGTTTCCCAGATGGGAGAGTGTAACAGTTGCGTATATATTTCCGCTTTGGACCCTCAAGGGACTCTACCAATCCTTTCCAATTATCAGCGCACCATAGTCTGAGCTGTATTACATAAAGCTGTGCAGAAACACCAAGGCTTCGTTCCCGTTCTGCACCTCAGGAGTCTGCAGTCCCCTCATATTTAAAAGTGAAGAAACAGAGAGGTGAAGTGACTTTCACAGGGCCCCATGGAGAGTCCACAGCAGATTAAAACTAGAATTCAGGTCCCCTGACCCAGGCAGAGTTTTATCTACTTCACCACAATTTGGGGAGCGATGGAGTATTAATTATCTACCTGGGGTTCTTTATACTTATTAATACTGAGCCTTTCCTTTTTTTTTTTTTTTTTAAACAAACTCAATACTGTAGACAAAATATCCACGTTCTGCTGGAGTTGAGGAGAAAAAGACCTGCTCAGAGACTGGCTGGGCCTTCAGTGCTAACTCCAGATACTGGCCACTCCTCCCACTGAAACAGGATTTGAGAGGTTTGGATGCATCAAACAACAAGCTGCCCTCCCATCCTGGCAATGACGTCACACGCTTAGTATTTTGCACATCCTTTAACAAAGCAATTCCTTTCTTAGTAATTTAAACCTAAGGAAATTATCGAAATGTTGGGGGGGGAAATATCTACAAGGATGTTCAGCTTAGCATCATTTCTAACGGCTAAAATATAAGAACAATTTAAATATCCAAAACTGGGCATAAATCTATTTATTGGGAATAAATTATCCCATTGTCAGAACACATGACAGCTTTTTCACAATCATTTTCCCCCCAAAGAATACTTAACTATGCCTAGAAATGGTTCTGGTGTCTTATTAAGAGTCTGTTTCAAAGCATCTCTAGGAGGGGTGCCATAGCACAGCAGTGAGAAGCACAGATGCATTCTGTAATTAAAGGAAGTAGGTTTGACCTTGCTCTTACCAGTTAGCACCTCTCTGATCTCAGGCAAGCTCTTAACCTCTGAGTCTCGGATTCCCCAACCAGAAAAGGCCATGATCATAGAATAAACGTCATCAGGTCTTCAAAGGATTAAAGGAGATGATGCATTTAATTTGCTTAGGACAAAGCCTGCTACAGTTTAAGCAGCTGAAAAATTATAATTACAGTCAACCCTCATTATTCACAGACTCCGTATTTGTGAACTCATCTATTCACTAAAATTTATTTGCAACCCCCAAAATCAATATTTGTGGCACGTGTGTCATCTGCAGATATGGGCAGAGCAGTGAAAAATGTGAAACACCCAATGCACACATCCCCAGCTCAAATAAGGCAATCATCTGCCTCCTTGTTTCACTCTTATATTATAAATAAGCCTCCCTTTCAAGGTATATTTGGTGCCACAATTTTTGCATCTTTATGTTTTTCTTGTTGGTGATTTCACTGTTTAGAACGGTCCTCTGATGTAGTGCTGAAGTGCTGTCTAGTGTTCCTGAGAACAGGAAAGCTGCAATGTGCCTTAGAGATAAAATATGTGTGTTAGAGAAGCTTTGTTCTGGCGCGTGTTACAGTGCTGTTGGTTGTTCAATGTTAATGAGTCAACAAGTACGTTAAATAAGGTGTCTTTAAACAGAAACACAATAAAACCAGGCTATGTACTGATCGGTTGACGAAAATGGGGCCAGAGGCCCACAGCAACCTAAGCCTCTATTTCCCTTGGGAGCAATCACCCCGTGTTTGCTAATTCCCTGTTTGTGGGGACTTTATAGAATATAAGTATAGCAAATAACAAGAATCAACAGTACTTTAATTTTTCCCATTTGGTTGAATATAGAGAGGGAAATGTAGAAATACATATCTAGATGCTTTTTAAATGTTTTAAAATTATAAAATTTTAAAATATTTTAAAATATTATAAAATTTTAAAGAGGTTTTTGTTTTCTTATTTTTTTTTGGTCATCGGGGAAACAAAAGGCTGTTAAGGAAGGAAGGAGAATGTGACTCCCGACTCCACTGTTGAGCTGGCGGCATAATAGAACTGAGAGGAAGACCCAGCCCCACGCTCCTAGCCCCACGCTCTGGACCACGTGCATCCTGACACATCCTGGGAGAAAAGGCTGATGTGTGGAGGGGGATGCTGAGGCTGTCAGAGGCCCCGGATGCACACTGTGGGTCAGAGGAGCCCAGAATGGTATTTGTGAAATGAGCGAATGAACGAGCTCATTTGCCGAGGGAGTTGCGTCTACCGCCCGTGGCCCGAAAGCAGGGCTCCGGGTGGCGCTGTGCCCGCAGCCACTCGGCAGTCATTGCCTGAACCAGCATCTGAACCAAGGCCTGTGGATTCCAAAGCATACATTCTTGACACTACTTTCCTTAAATGGGGGGGGTTCTGCAGAAAGGTGGCCTTGCAGGCGGAGGAAGCAGTGAAGTCCCCAAGATTGATTCTGGCTGCCCTGAAGGTCCACCTTGGGCAGTGGGGAGTCAAAGGTCAGTGGGTGAGGCCATCCCTGATTTCCGGAGTCTTCGGGCCCCTGGGGCTGTGGCTCTGATTGCAGATGAAAGGACATGGAAACTGCTGTCCCAGCGCGACCTGGCTCCCTATCGCCCTCCCAGCACAGCAAAGCCAAGTTCTCACAGCCCCTGCGGCTCCTTCCTGCTCCCAAAGGACTCATTGTCTGTCTTGTTTTGCTTGTCCTATGTTTAGGCCACCCTGCTTTTTGCCTGGTGAGTGGCCTCTTTCAAAGGTGAGCTGGCCTTTCACTGCCTTTACAATGGGCCCATTCAAAGGTGGACAGGAGCCGCCACAAAAAGCCAGTGTTGTCACACAGGTCGGTGTCCACCAGGCCCGAGTGCAAATGAGTGAGCGGGCAGGTGTCCGTGTGCACCAGCATCTAGTGTCCACCCATGCAGGGGGCAGATCAGCAGGTGAGAAGTGACTGCTCGAGGCCACGGGGCAGTGGCACACGCCTTGGGACAGCCAAGGTAAGTGTGGCTTTACCAAAAACGCGCTCTGTCATCAAAAAAGTTTGAAAACGCCGAAAGCTAAATCTCTTTCTTAAAATTCACACTATATACTTAACACACTGAAGATTCTGAGAAGTCTTGCAGTAAAGCAAACTTGTTGGCTTCTAAGTAACAATTTCCCTGGTTTTCTTCCTTCTCCCCTCACCCCTGTCCTGCCTTCCTTCTTTCCTTCCTTTCTCCTCCTATAAATGCTCATTGGGTTCCTAATCTTCCAGGGACTGTCCCAAGTGCTGGGGATGCTGCAGTAAACAAAACAAACCAAAGTCCCTGCCCCTGTGGGGCTCACATTCCATTGGGAGGATACAGACAGTAAGTATAATAAGTTAAAACACAGAGTATGTCAGATGCAGGCAAGTGCTATGAAGAATAAGGCAAACAAGGAAGCTAGGGAGCGTTGGAATGGGGGTGGTGGTGCTGCTGCACTCCAAGTGTAGAGGGAACAGGTTAGGGTTAGGTAGAGGTAGAATTTCGCTAGGCCAAAGAAAATGAACATTTATTGTTTCTATTGCATATCACCAGCTTGTCCTATAAGAAGCTGTGTCAGCTTATATCCCCCAGGAGAACAGGAGCAGGGCCTTTTCACATCATCTTTCCTTTTTAGGAATTTAGAAGTGTCAGGATTAATGTTTAATCCAAGCCTGGCCAGAGGGGAGGGAACCTGCCTTGTAGACAGTCATGGGAGAGGAGCTTTCCAGGCAGAGAGAACTGCGATGCAAAGGCCCCGAGGTCAGAGCACTCCAATGGGATCAAGGAGCTGCAGGGAGGCCAGTGTGGGCATCAAATTCCTCCCACATCCCCCCCCCACAGGACACATTTTAGTATCAACAAAAGCTGTTTGAAAGACTGATAGAGAAGTTAAGAACAAGGCTTTAGAGTCAGAAAGACCTAGGTTTGAATTGCAGGGTCACTTCTTCTACTCGTTAATGCCAATTTAAGCAAGTGATATTACCTCTCAGAGCCTCAGTTTCCTCATCTATAAACAGGGATAATAACATGCACATGCCTCAGAGCTGTGGCGAGGAGCAAATGAAGTTTTGCATATACGTGACGTCACTATGCTGGCCCATGGGACACACCCCCAAATGTCAGCTCTGGGCACTGTTATTATTCTTACAGCCATGTGAGGGTCACCTTCCTGGGAAGACTCCAGACTGAAACACGCTGGCTGCCGGCAGCCGGCAGCGTTCCCTGCTGAATCCTCCAGCCGCGAGGACACAGAAGAGGGGAGAGCAGCAGTCCCCTGAGTCCGGGCTGGGGATCCAGAGGGAGGGGGCATGGCTTCCGGTGACCCTGCTGCCAGCTGCTCCACACGGCAGATCATCCCTCGGCAATAAGGAGAAACTGATCAGAGAAAACTACCAAAAAAAATCCAAGATGAGTGGCCAAGCTGTAAGCCCATCTAGGTCAAAATCAACTGGGCTCTGAACCTGCGGACAGAATGGCTTACAAAAGCATATTAGACACACTCCCCCACCCACCACACACACACACACTCACACACACACACACACAGAGGCAGTGATGAAGGCCATACATGGGGCCATGGGTTAGGAGTTTTAAGGACTCTCCCATCTCCACCCCAAACACACTAGATTTGCCCATTTTACAGCAGATAACTTTGCATTGTAAACCCCCCTGAGAGTGCCCCCCTTACTGCTGGAATTTGAGGATCATTTATTCCACGAATATTTATGGGTGCTGACTATGCACCAGCCACTGTTCTTGGCATCTGAGATACAAGACAATCTCCCTCCGCTGATGGTGCCTTTAGCCCAGTGGTTCTCAAACTGTGGTCCCCAGCCCTGCAGCAGTAGCATTCCCTGGGAATTTGTTAGAAACGTCACCTCTCCAGCTCTACCCGAGTCCTGCAGAATCAGAGACTCCAAGGAAAGGCTCAGCAATCTGAATTTTAGCAAGCCAGGTGATTCTGATACATGCTAAAGTGTGTGCAGTTCTGCTGCCCCCACCCCTGCTCAGGGACATTAAGCAATGTCTAGGGACAATCTTTGGTTGTCAATCTTTGGAGTGAGGAATTGGTCTTGGTATCTGCTGGGTAGAGGCCAGGGATGGGGGCTAACCATCCTGTAATGCACAGGACAGCCCCATAACCAGAATTTCCTGCCTAAATTGTCAGTGATGTCGAGGTTGAGAGACCCTGCTCTAGAGGGAGGGAGGCAGGAAGAAAGATAATAAACACTTACATTAATAAATTTGATAAGATAATTTCAGACAATAAGTGTGCCAAAGTAAATAATTCAGGGAAATAAGAGAGAGGCTAGTGGTGGTGGCATTGGGTGGCCAAGCAGGACCTCTCTGAAGTGAATTCGGAGCTGAGACCTAGATGACAAGAAGCACCTAGCCATGGAAAACTGGGGGAAGCAATATTCCAGGCAGAGGGAACAGCCAGGGCGAAGTGTGCAGGAGCTTGGTGTGTTTGAGTGCAGGGAGAAGGCCAGATTATGACCCTGGCTCTGTAGGAAACCCATGCTTCCTTCTTTCTTTCCTTCCTTCCTTCCTCCCTCCTTTTCTCTCTCTCTTTCTTCCTACCATGTGTCAAGCACTGTAGTAGGCTTTGGTGCCCTGCAGAGTTCCTAGATGAGCTGGACCAAATCACTGGTCAACAGAGAGAAACTGAGGCGTCCTTAGAACTGAGACAAGGGTGGGACAAATGGATGGACTGTCTGGAATAATTGAGTCGCTGGTCTCCAATGATGAACTACGTTCCCCAATATCCACACCCTCTGCAGTCCCCTCTTCTGGAATCTGGGCCAGATTGTAACTCCTTTTTGTCCAACAGAGTGCTGCAGAAGTGAGGCTATGTGACTTCCAAAGCTAGGTCAGCAAAAGCCTTGCAGCTTTCACCAGGGCTCCTGGAAAGCTCACTCTTGGAACATCCTCTCCTGAAACCCAACAGCCATGCAGTGAGAAGCCCACACCTCACGCCATAGGTAGGTGCTCTGTTTGCAGCCTCAGCTCGGCCACCAGCCTACCACCAGCATCAGCTACTGGGGCCAGGTGAGCCTTCTTGGATGCTCCAGCCCACTTGAGGCCCCAGATGCCTGGAGCCCCAGTCAACATCACAGAAGAGCCACACCACTGAGTCTAGCCAAACACAGGAAAGATAACAGTGGTCATGGTTGTAAGCCACAAGTTTAGAGAGAGCTTGTCATGAAGCAATAGAGAAACAAGACAGGGTTCTGACACTGGTGGGACCCTTGTGAAAGGTCTCATAAATGGAAATTCAAATGTACCAGGACAGAGTGTGAGCAAAGCTTGGGGCAGAAGGAAAAGCAGTTGGGAGATGAGATCAATGGGTCCTGGCCCCATTTCTTCCACCAAGTTGCTGTGTGTCTTGGGCCCTAACCTCTCTGGACATTCGTGTCCTCTTGACATCAAAGGGCTTGAGTTTGACAGTGAAGTTACCCAGCTGGGTTCCATGCTGATCTTTAATCAACCTGCAGATTCCTGCCTCCAAGCATTGGCTCAGACTGGTCCACCTGCCTGGAATGCCTTCCCCCCTCCCCTTTCTGCCTAGGCATCCTCCCTTATGCCTTCCCTCCTGGTGCCAGCCAACTGCCCCACTCCCCAGTCATGGTAATACCTCCAGAGTTGGACTCTGGATTCAGACCATGTGGGTGTGAATTCTGTCACCTCCTAGCTCTGACCTCAGATGAGTTCTTAACTCTCTGTGCCTTGTTTTCTTCATTTGTAATGTAGCAGTAACTCCTCTCATGGTGGTTGTATGGACTGAATGAGATAATTCACACAAAACCCTCAGCCCTGTGACTGACCCAAGTCAGCGGCTGTCGTTACTCTCCCCTCTTTGTCTGCTTCACACATTTTTACTCCACTGAGTTCATTTAATTTGAGTTTTGTCTTTTAACTATATCTCCTCTCTCTCCTGATAGGCTGCAGGCTTCTGGAAGGCCTGACTTGGGCTCAAATCCAGACTATAAGATTTAGCACCCACCAGGAAAGCAGAGGCCGCACTAGGTGACAGGTATCCACATGCCTTTTACTGGCTGTGGGATTTTGTTGCTTAGCTCCTCTGGACCTCCACTTTCTCATCTGTAAAATGGCGGTGGTGGGAGAGAACCTGCATATGCTGAGGGCTGGGCACGGCTAAGGGGCTCAGCGGTCCAGGGGCAGGACTACAGGTCGGGACGGCAGACCAAGTTCTCGCCCTGGCTGTGTGACCAGGACACACACGGGCGCACAACTTCCCCTCTTGGGCCTTGACGCCCCCAATGGTGAAGCAAGTAAAGGTCACAAAGCCTGCGGACATGCTGGTTTAGCTTACATAGGATCCCTTAAAAATGTGAACCTACTGGAGGAGTTCACATAGAAATCCAGATTTCAAGGTTTCTCAGAAAAATCAGGAGATGCGGCAGCACAGAGCCCACAGTCTCACGCAGATGATGCTGAGCAGTGAGGGGCCCACAAACTCCAGTTATCCATGACTTCCAGCTTCCGCCAGGCCTCACGTGTCTCCAGCTGTCCTCGCAAATGGCGTCTGCCCAGCCCAGACAGCCGTCGGAGTTTGCAAACCTTGGACAAGAGGCCCCAGGCGCTAACATCCTCAGAATCTCTGCCTGCGATGAAGATGACAGTTGTGCTTCTTGGTATCCCTTTCAGCCTGGTGGAGTTCTGGGAAAGCAGCAGATGCTCTGCAAACAGTTTGGTTCCCAGCCCTCCCTGACTGCCTGCTGACCTCACTTACCCTACAACCCGGAGCCCTGACAAGCGACCTGCAGGGTGTGCCGGCCTAACCCTTGCTCCCTGCAGGCCTGTCCCCACGCAGCCTGCCCCCATGCAGCCTGCACCCCCACGCAGCCTGCCCCCCATGCAACCTGCCCCCCCATGCAGCCTGCCCCCATGCAGC